>JAVCKT010001404.1:15184-32654 GCA_032273925.1 Rhynchotus rufescens
GGTTGTGGAGTCTCCTTCTCTGGAGGTCTTCAAAACCCGCCTGGATGCCACCCTGTGCCACATGCTGTAGGGGTGCCTGCTTGAGCAGGAAGGTTGGACTAGATGATCTCTAGAGGTCCCTTCCATCCTTAAAGATTCTGTGATTCTGTGATTCTGTGAAAGAACGTTCACTGACAGCAGCCTAAGCGATGAGGACGGCACCAGGGCCGTGCTCTGCAGACAGATCATGCTGGGAATATTTTTATTTTGCACCCTGCAGTAAAGGAGGTGCTGCCCGAATCCAACACAACGCCAGCCCAAAACACGGGGCAGGACTAAGCCGCGCTCGCAGGCTGAGACTTCCTCACCCATAGCACAAGCGAGAGGGATGCAGCTACACCTGGAGGAGGTGACGGAGCATGAGGCACACGAGAAGCTTTTCCTAAGAATGGGAAGCAGCAGTAAAGGCCTTTCCTTGCCAAGCTAACACACGAGAGAAGCAGAAGATTCCTGTTCTTGGCACACACAGCCCACGAGCACCCAGTACCCCCTTCCTGCCCAGTCCTATTGCAGTCCTGCACTTTATGGACTCGTTTCCTGAAATAAAAGCAATAACATTTAAAGTCCTTGCTGACAGGCACCTCAAATATTTTTTCAGGCTCTGGTGGGGTAGAAAGAAAGGATTATATGGTTCAATGTGACAAGTAATTCTTATCCTAAAAGAACAAGTAATTCTTATCCTAAAAGAAGTCCTTTCATGTGCAGCGTTTGACAAACAAATTTAGTTACAGCATTAATATTTAAAAGGAAATATTCTCAGCTCAGCGCTGAAAGCGTCTGCAGGTTCAGCTTCATGATTTATTCAAAAAAGAGAAATCTAAAAAGGGCAGGAATGTATTTTCACTGCAAACAGCTCCTCTTAGGACTATTGAAATAAAACGTACTATGATGCAAAACATGACATATCATTAACTCAGATTTCAATAGTAAAGACCTAATTAATGGTATGATTTAAGAAAGGAAAACATTTATTTTATTCTTTAGTTGTAAGATAAGATGGCAATCTTTCAACAGCAGTCCATTCTACTCAGACATAATGAGTCTGAGAAAGTCCATTCTATTGAGAAGAAAAAATGTCATTATGTACAGAACACGACATCAGAAAAACAACAATACTAAGTTTTGTCTAAGACCTATTAAAATAGAAGTACAAAAGAGAATAGCTAGACTCTCTTGGTTTATTGCTTCCAAACAAAAACCTTGGGAAAAACTAAAAGACAAATAATCAGAGGGAAGATGACTGATGCAAAGCCTTAGTTTCAAAAAGTAACTTCTACTTTATTTCACTTTTGTCTCACCTCAAGTGAGTTCAAATTTCTGCAGCAGTTCTGTTTATTTTCGGTGTGTTTTTTTTTTTTTTTCCAATGCATTTATTTAACCTAATCTAACCTGAAAATGTCTATATCACACTCCTTTAGGAATGGAAGTGAGTTAAGAAATGATTGATTTGCTGCAATATGAAAAAAATCTTTAAAATGACAGTACTCAATAGGCAAAGCTAAGAATTTAAGTTTAAGAATATTAAGATTATCGTTTCCACACCTGAATTCATCAATTCTTTTTTTTTTTTAAATAAATACATCTTAAAGTGTAAGAATTAACCTGAAACATAAGGTTACATCCTAAATTACTTGCTCACATTTCTTAATGTCCATATACACAGGAATTATGTTAGTAATTATTTTGACTTATTGTACAATTACATTTATCTGAATATATCTGTGCCAAGACATCTTTAATAAGGAATTAATTGCAAAGTAATTAAAAAATCCGGTATTTTTCTTAAGATCATCAAGAATGACAATGTGCCTCAGTAAAAGGTAAGTATGCCTTAAAAATGAATTTAAAGTACAAGAAAAAAAAGCATGGTTTCCCCATCTAAAAACTTCACAAAATTAGTGGTACCACCCATGCTGTTAACCCCATCGCTGTAACTAATAGCTCCTGGAGAAGACTTGCACTAGATACAGGAAGACACACAGAAGTACTTTTCTGCAGTTTCTATAGAAGTATCCCCCACACTCCCGAAATTCAGCAATGTTTTTTAGAGTCAAAAGGGCCTTGCTGAAACTTTTTGTGAAAGTTTTCCTTCAGCTCTTCTGGAAAAGCAGCTCTATGACTGTAACCTACCTAAACACCACCTACAACTGGGTCCCTGGAGGGCCCTGTTATTGTTATGTTAAAGAGCAAAATCTCTGCAATGAAAGAGATGAAAACCTATAGAAGATTTAAATAACAAAGCCAGTTTTACACCTTCATCCACAGAGTATAAACCTAATCTTGTCTCCAAGCAATCTTCTCCTCAGAAGAAATTCTGACAAATACACTTGACTGACACACACTACGCTTAAAATGTACAGCTATTTATTTATTTAAATAAACCCTGGAGTTATGGCAGCTGCTAATAAAAGCGACCTGAAATTGTTTTAGCCTCCCTGCTCCCCAGAAAAGCCTCCAGGTGTATTCACCCAGAGCAAGACCACGCGCTCTGCACGGCACCCCTTCCAGCTGGGGTCTAGCAAGGCCGGGCAGAAGACCCCGATGTGCAGCCTGTACAACGCAGCAAGCCTGGGCTGAATGTGCCACACGCAGCAGCAGCCCTCACAGCGACTACTCCAGCCCTGCACAGTCCTATACACATTGGCTTTTCCCATTATATACACAGCCACATGTACTCACAGTGACTTTCTAACGTCTTCAACGTTATTCCTTCCCTAGCAAACAGTACTGTATGGAGTAACAAGTCCAAAAGAAACCCAAATGGTAAGCTGGGTCTTTTTTTTTTTTTTTTAAACCTTTTTAAAATATACAATAATTTTTAAGAAATCAAATAAATTTAATTAAGAATAACAAATTATTGTATTTCCCTATCCAGGGACAAATCCTTGCCTTTGAAATTATAGGCACTGCTAAGATCAAGAGCAGAATCTTGACCTTCCCCATTCATTATTTCAGAGAGATTTTACTTTTTATTCTTCCTAATTTGTCTGTACATTGTAAACACCTTCCACCAAACGCTGCAGGGATCCTTTGGATCAGTTGTACAGCAAGTCTCTCAAAACCCAGACTGCTTCAAAAGGAGAATAAGGTTGTGCCTCCAGAAACATGAATTTAAGAGGTCTCAGCAGTTGAACCCCCAGCTCTGACCCAGGTGTCCAGGGGCAGCAACTCAACCCTACCAAAACGCTCAGTCTTTCTGGAGGAGGGGAAAGGGCACTTGCCCCTCGAGCCAGGCCTGCCTGCACACATCTTCCTCCCTAACGCTGAACGTCGTCCAGTTTTGGAAGCTATCAAGGCATCGAGAAAAACCCTTCACATCTTAGATCCTACCAAATCTTCATAGTTTCAAAATTCTGATCTGGCTTTTGATAACAACACCCATCTCGCAGGCACTTTTCATCAACACATCCCAAAGGCTTCTCCAAACAGCAACAACCCTCCGCTCCCGTCTTGCACGTGGCAAACTAGCCACAGAGAAAAGCAAAAGGAAACGCTGTGCTGAGGAGCAGAGCCCCTTATCTCTGATAAGGGCCACAATGCCTCTCCACGATGAAATCCAGGCATGTTTCCTCTCCAAACGTGAGCAGCCCCTGGAGCACATCCCACATCTCCACACTTCTCACATGGGTGACGAGGGAAGCACGTGTCACATCCTGGGGTTCAGGCTGCACGCTGCATTTTCAAACACCACCCCTAGCAAGCAGTGCAGAAACCCCCCCGACTACGAGCACCAGAGCAAAACCAATTTTTGAAGCCTATCGATTTCTTTTTTGGGCAGCTGGAGGCTGACAACAGGCAACCGCGCGGCCTGCGGCCCGTCGTGGCAAGCGCACGTGGGCCCTGGCTGCTCCCGTGGGCGTCCGGGCCACTCTTACCTGGTAGATATCAGAAAGGCTGCTGCTTCCCGAATCACTAGTGATGCTACATCCTGAGTGACTCGACGAAACGTGGGTCACCTGTGGGTGGAGACTGTCAGTAAGGTGCAGCTTTGTGAAATCTGCGGGAAGCTATAGATGGAGCAGAAAAAGCATCATTACAATTTGAGGTAGAAAACACAGCAAAAGGACTTTAAATCATTCATGTCCCACTTTACTCCCTGCCAGCACCAACTGCTTTAAGGAAACCGCGAGCGCAGCTCCCAAGTTGGAGACTTGCGGCAATTTTTAATTCATTCAGAGGTCAGCAAAATATCACCAAGGGCTGCAAGCACTCTAGGAGATGCTAAAATACACAGCTGAGGGCAAAGAAACTATTAAGTCACAGCCCTAATGACCAAACTCTTTAGTATCTTGCCATGGGACGTAGATCGAACTAATAGAGGAATCTTACACAAGTGTCAACATCCAAAGGGAACGCCCGCCACACCGGCCTGCCTTGGGCTGACTCTGCAGCTTTTTCACTTCATAAAGTCCCTTAGAGACAAGCAAATTCCAGGGCACTGACCTACCGTGGGGCCAAAGGAGGCGAGGGCAAAGTGGGAGCCCTGGGAACCGTGGCAGCTGCCAGCCTGGCACGTGTTTGCTCCCGCTGCTGTGGGAAGCGGGAGCCCGTTCGGCCCCACCAAGGGGCTTCAGGAATCAGCCATCCGATGTAGCCACGGGCCGAGTAACCTCGCTGCTGCTTTTGGTCTGGGCTTAAGGAACCCGCCCGGCCTGAACCTTGGCTTTAGGACGTGGGATGGCAGCAGAGGCAGCACAAACCTCCCCTATCCAGCCCGCTGCCCTGAGTTCCCAGAACTGGCTCTTGCTCCTTTTCCTGAAGGAGGAGCACCTGCCAGTAGCTCCAAAGGGCTTCCAAGAGCCCAGAGCTGCATTTCATTTTCACATGCTAAGCAACAACACGTGGGTAACACCAATGCACCAACACGGCCCTGCATGATGCCTCCAGGAAAAAAAAAAAAGAAAAAAAATCTAATTATGTTCACCACTACTGCTTATACACCCGAAAAGAGAAAATGCAGTAAAGAGAAGGGATCACCTATACCCATTTGCTCTGCTGCATCCCTTTTTCATCCACACATTTCATTCAGGGTGAAACTGAAGATTATTTACTGGTAATCAGGCCACTGCATTCATTTTTGACCATTCTTCAGACCAGTCGGCAATTAAATACGCATTCCATAGGCAGAATGCATGGGCAGGGAAACACCGCTGTGGATGTGTCATTCACTCTTCTAAGGACAACAGCCTCAAAGAATCAAAGTAGTCCAGGTTTATTTCCAAGTGGAAAAATGATGCATTATTTTAACATACCTGCACAAACTACATTAGCTCCAGACAGCTAAAGAAAAAATCACCCCCAAAAGTAATATATTGAGAGTTCTGCCTTTTATAAGGCAGGAACTATTTCAATCACTAATAAAAAGCAGCTCCAGAGGGGAGCAAGCGTCAGCTCAGCTTGAGCTCTGCCAAACACATTACTTTTGCATAATATCTTTCAAACACATCAGCAACAACTGCATTTATTTCATCAACGCAATCACAGCTCTTAAGAACCTTACACCAAAGCAGACCCAGGCAGTGAGACCAAAAATTAAACCAAGTTATCTCTAATACATAGCTCCACTTGGAAATGTTTTAAACCAACGACCAGCGTTTCGGCTCTGTTCTTACACAGGCTGCAAGAAAAAGGTGCAAGATCCCACAAAAACTGGCAAACTGCAATGCAATCCAAAGAAACCTTGGGGATATTTAGGAGGTTGCAAACACGTGTGGCTGAAAGCCAACGCCGGCCGTCCAAAGCGCGAGCCCAAGCGAGGGAGCTCGCCACGAACACGGGCACTGATGACGTGGTCATCAACAACAGGTAACTTCAGCAGGACAGACATTCTTGTTGTTGTGCAACTAAAGCCTCTTCATCATTAATTTTTATTTATTTAGGCACTCAGTATATCCAGCTAGCCTTTCATTCCAGAGCTCAGTACTGGCTTGAGCAGCTAGTGTCACAGGAAGAATAAAGGTTTTCTTGTAATGTTTTCAAGTGAGTCCAGCCTATCTATAATGCAAGTTTTGTCCTCCCGAGCATGGGACAATGCAAGAAAAACTAAGTACACAGTGTCTCCCTCAATAACATCAGCTATAACATTAGCTCAATAACACTGAGCATGCTGAAGACAGCACAGGCAGCATCACTTCTTGCTCTGTATTTTCATTAAGTGATGGCTAGTTTTAAGAAGCCGTTCAAAAAATGAGGGGAAAAAAAGCAACTTTTAGGCAACGAACACGTGTTTCCTGTGAGAAGCCCAGCACTACAGTGTGGATTTGAGGCGGCAGCCCCGGGCGGCTTCGCTGCGTTACCGAGTGCTCCTGGTCACAGCACCAGCAGGCGCCAGCAGACGGGACCAAAACCCGGCAGGCTAATGTGGAAAAATAAACATGTGACTCGCTCTTAACCGAATATGTTTTTAAAATATATTACATCTACATGATATTAAATAATTAAGAGTCAGATAGCTGTGCTGTTAGCTGCTATTTCAAGAAAAAACTTGCAAGCGAGAAAACCTGAGGCTCTGTATGATGACATCTCATCAAGCTTAACATAACAACAACAACAACAGAAATAATCCAAGTTTTTAATCCAAAGTATGAACTAATGACATGCTTAATGCCAAAGATCTAACCTTCATGTGACAGAAGTCAAAATAGTATTTTATACCCTTGTGCACAGCTCTTAATAAGGGCGCCTGCACACACACCTAGAGTTTATACATACATATTTATATACACACACATATGTAGGTGCAGGTGTCTTTTATATACATAAATGCACGTGCAGGTGCCTTTATGTGTATATATTCACACGCACACAGACATCTATATAGGCACAGAAGTATCCACACCCACAACTGAGGAAGAACGGCGTATCCGCGGACTCCACGAGCTTTCTCCTGGAAAACAATTAAACCAAACCAAACAATTATGGGAAAGCGTCCTAAGGACGGCGAGTTATCTCCATTTTGAAATGTGCCATATCTTAGAGCACATCCTCGCTCTTCTTATCCCCAAGCAGTTTTATTGCTTCCACCCTCGAGGTGAGTCATCCCTCCCAGGCGTGCAGCGAAGCCAACAATGACTTGGCTCTGAATAGGGGGCTCCTATTTTAGGAACGTGGTGATTTTCTCCTCCTCTCCAGCGAGCTCTCTGCATAACAAAAAGCCCTGAACCGAGGCAGCTCCTGGGGTTACGCTGGGGCCCTGCTCCTCCCCACCCCCTGCAAGAAATTTAATTCTCTGTGCTTTTAAGAATAACGTTTTTTTAATATATAAAAACAAGTACAAATGTTGTTAGAAGCCAGCAGTGCCCAATTTCCAAATATAATCTTAACAAACACCTGGGTAATTCTGCACAAGGAGCTGTGATGGACAACCCGTGTCCGAGCGGCCACTCTGCCAAACACTTCCCAACCACGGCCTCCTGCGGAAGGCTGCTCGGCCCTTTAGGGAGGGTTTATAAAAGCTGCACAAGCAACTGCAGCTGAAACAGGGAATGTAAGGAAACAGGGAGCAACATTCACTTAAGCAGTAAGTCCCCATGACTGATCCTATGGGTAGCACGGTGCCGCCAAGGGGAGCCCCGCAGGACAGGGAGCCCCACCAGCAGCCTGCGGACGTGGTTTTCCCTTTCCAGAAATCCAACAGCAGGAATGAGCAAACACCAAGGCCGCAGCTTCATTCCTTCTACAAGGTTATTCAGCAGCACCTCTTTAATAATAAAAGAGCACCACAAAAACATTTGACTATTAGTAGCACTTTAAATCTTTCATATGAGATGCGTTTAGTCCCCAAAAATCTAAATAGATCAGTTAAAACACACAGTTTTGGGGATTCTGCATCTTGTACTACAGAAAAAGCAAGAGTAGCCAAAAAATGAAGGACTATACTATGGGCTCTCTAACTTTCTTCCCCAATGACAATCAAGATACAAAAGCTAAACTGTAATTTTACTGCAATGGAACAGCCTACATTACAAAACAGTACTCTTCGGCTTCTATCAGTTCGCTAACATTTTATTTTTCTGTTTTATGTAAATATTTATTTTATATTAAAAGTTTGCAAAGCTTCTGAATTCTAATGATACACGCAGGTTTATGATATTTAGTGACATATTTGATGAGAAAAGGAAGAAATATCTGCAACAATGGTGACTATTCTTCAGCTTGCTATTTAACCACAATTCTTTCACTAACCAGGAGAGCCACTAAGGAGAACATTATTTTCACAGTTCAGTGATTTAAAATGCAGCAGTCAATATAAGTAATTACAGAATAATAAAGTAATTTCTATCGATTTTGTCCTTAGACATGATGCAGGCTGACATGTCCACTCTAGGGTTAAATTCAAAATAAGTTTCAGCTCTGCACAATTCCAATTAGGATGCAGCTCCCATGGAAGCTTCGCTCCCTTATACTTGGGGGTGGGATGGGGAAAGTTGTTGGGAGCATGTGTGTATTTTCTCTGAAAAACCCACTGACTGTAAAGTGCTTAAGACACGAGACGAAAACCTCTGGCTTTTGAATTATGTATTCTGTATAATTCAGGTAATGCAAGGGCACACAAGACATACGTCATATTTTGAAGCTATTTTGTTAATCACCCTTCCCTTTGAACCCGTCTACCTGGTGCCAGGGAGGACCAGACCCTCCGGCGGTGGCTTCTTCCCTCAGCAGTGTTTCCACCACGGACCCAACGTGGTGTTTCACACTGGGAGATCCTGTATAAAAGCTAGTCCTGCAGCAAGTGTGAATGCTAACTGATTGGCAACAACGCAGGAACGCCATAAAAAAAGTAAAAACAAAAGTAGCAGCATACACATCTTTCTAATGACTGTGAAGCAAGAATACAAAAGAAAAAATGCATGATGTATTCATTAGCTTAATCAAATACAAACTGAGGACTGAGGTTCACATGTGTGAAATTCCCAATACAAACCATTACAGAGTGCTTAAGCACAAGCAGCAATAATCCTGCAACGTCAGAATAACTTTATTCCGGAATGGCTGGCAGCCAGAAAATCTCTGCTGAAACACTTGACCACAAAGGAGAGGAATCCATGCAGGTTTTGAAGGTGGGATAATTCTGCCCTAGTGAGACCTAGAGATCAAAGTAAGAGTCTATTCTGGGATTGTTTTGACTGTGGATATATATCTCAGACCAGACAACTTTCTATCAAGTTACTCAACTGTATGGGGAAACATTAGCTGCCGTCATCTCTCGACATCTTCCAAGAAGTAATTTCCCGAGAGAGGAGACACATAACTCACGCTACCTTACCTAGCACTAATATCAAAATGATGCTGCATTTGATGCAGGGAGCACTGCTGCTCACACACTGCAGGGATATAATTTCTTAGTCGTTAGGCACCAACAGCTCCACAGGCCCCCAGAGCACAGCCACTCGTGTTTCTGTTTCAGCTGCTCCAAGGGGCAGATACCAGAGGTGAGGGCTCACACACCTTCCAACACGCTGCTGCAGAGCATTTCAAGCAGAGGGGCAGCCTCTCAGCGCTGCCTTTGCTGACTTGCTGTGGGTCTCTCCTGCAGCTTCCCAACAGGAGGGCGTCCCAGGGAGCTCCCACAGCAGCACATGGGAATGACTGGGCCGCACTGGCTCCTGGGGATGTCATTTGCAGCCTTAACACTCTGTTCAGGATTAAAACCCACTACAACGAAGTGCCTGGCCCAAATGGAGAAACAGCTACCCTGGACACACTGTAAATGTAAAAAGACCCATGACACATTTCAGTTCTAAGCGTTGAACCTCGGGCAGAGCTTTTTTACACCACGTACTGCCTTTCTTTTCATACTCCACATACTGCAGTCCACGCTGTGAGCCTCCAGCCAACAAACCCAACCTGTGAGGTTTTCCAGACCACGTAGGGCATCCCAGTTCTGGAGCGTGGCCGCCTAGCTGGGACCGCTGCATTTGCTCACTGGGCTTCTGCACTGAATGCTCTCGCAATGAGTGCCTTGGCCATGGGCGAACGTGACATGACCACTACTTACAAGCAAATAAGCTTTTTTTCCTACAGAAAATATAAATACCATCTCTGCAGCTTTAACTAAAATGCCATCGCTGCCTAACAGCATCAAGGTATAGTTCAGGAGATCTTTCTCTCATAAAATAATCCTGCTTTTCTGCAACTCAAACGATTGGAGAGGCATATGTGTAATTCCTCAACTACTGACTGAATCCAAATAAGAAATCATGTCCTGACTCCCATTGTTTCCTATGTGTTGGCTTTAGACTATTGATTTCTGCAGTTTTGTTTAGCCCATTAAACAAGAAGCCTGAACTGCAGCACTGACAGATGCACATATCCTCATGCCCAAGTGGAGAGCAAAGCACCTGCTCAATCTTGTTTTTCAAAACATTCTGACTGCGGCGTTGTTTAATACAAAACAAAATAGTGTATTACCTTTAATCATCATTAGCGTTGCTTCGCTCAATTACTGGGGAGGTTCCTAACTTCACAATATGCAGCATTTCAAAACAATAATTACAGAATAAAATTAAGAATTTGGGGTAAAAAAAAGGAGGGGGAGGATAGTAAAAAAATGTTAAAGCCTGGAAAAATTACTTCTGAGACTGATTTACAAAAAGTAAAAAGAAAGTTCCACAGTTGCACTATGAAGAAATGCATCTTAAAAGAACGTCTCACTTTTGCTGGATAATGCAAAAATAGCACAACAACAAGATTCACCTGAAATATCTAAGTGACAAGCATTTCCTTTCATACACCGCTAGGCAGCAAAAACCTTAAAATAGACTATGTTTACCTTGTCTGTGACTGTTTTTAACGCTGTACTAACATGTCCTCTGTTCAGACACCTTGATCACCCTGAGCCCACCACAGCACCCAGGCCACAGCAGCACAACGGAACCAAAGGTCAGTCCAGCAGCCCCAGTTTTGCTTATTGTGTTATTTGCATTTTCCCTCAGATAGCAGCTAAACACACTCTCCACCCTGACGTCAAATTTACAACCGTGTGTGCTGTCACGCACTCCTAAAGCCCTCGGGGTTTCCGTTTGGCCTCACAGACCGAGGAGCCACCCTCCTCAAACTGCTACGGACGTTACCCGATGTTTCCTAGTGGCCACAGCAACATGTTCACGGGATACTAGTGTCCTAACTCGCTCCAAAGACAAGGCCAAATAAAAATGCCCTATACGCGGTGCCCACTAAAGCCAGGTCTATGAGCAAGAAAGTGCCTTCAAGTGAAGGCGTGGGGTGCTGCAGCCAAGGCTTTCCTGCTGTAAAAGCTGCAGAGCTCCGGGCCATTCCCTGCATTAATCACCTTATCTCTGCACACTTGATGGAGCAACACCCCCGCTGCATCTCTGCAGCCCCAGGAAACCAGAAATTCTGTTACTCTAGCTCAGGTTTTCCTAAATTTTACTGTTCCCTGGGTATCACTGGCCTGGAGAGCAGCGATGCTCCCCGCGAAGGGAAGCGCTGGGTGAAAGAGCCACGTTCAAGTGCATGAAGGGCCTTCAACGGGAGAGAGGCAGGAGAGCAGCCTCCCCTCGTGCCGCCACGCACGGCCCTGCGGCTGAAGCTGTCCTTTACTGTACTCAGGGAGCCCCGAAACGCGCTGCTCAACTCGCTGCTCAGAGAGCCGCAGTCCCTGGCTCTCCAGTCCAAGAAACCTCGTGGCTCCTCACAAAGGGAGAAAAAATGTTCGTAACTAAAAATACACTCATGGAACAGGACAGAAACCCCTGGAGTCAGATGATGGAAAATCCTCTCCTAGAAATTTCACACGAATGGGCAAGGAGAGGCACTCATAGCAAGCAGACTTCTACAGTTATTAACAGAAATTAACATTCTGTCTTCATTTTATTTTGCTTTTTATTCTGCTCTTGCAGTTACGAACAGCTTTGCTTTAAGGGAAATTAGTACCAGCCTTCCTCACTGCTATTAAATCATAAAAATTTCTAGACAGAGAGGCAATTATTCAAGCAGGGCACTTGGCAAACACGTAAGTGTGTTCACTTTCCTTCTCCTCTTGCCACTATACTTAGAAATGAAGACCACGGGGCCAGAGGGAAGAAGCAGATCCTCCTATATCATTTAAGGATATCGCAAACAAAAAATATACATTATATTTTACTACTTATTTAAATATCAAAAAATGTAGCTACTAATGAATCCATTGATGATATCAGTCAAAACTGACTGTGGACACAGGCTGGGCAAGACATCCAAGTCTGACATGCAGCTGTTTCCTTAACAATCTGGAATGGCAGACACATAAGGCTGGCAAAGTATTTGGAAGACTTTTTGTCTAGGTAGTTATGAGCAGTATATTAAGATTTGGAGGTCCAGCTCTACCCTGGATCAGGGAAGAAGAGGAGATAGATCGTCCACAATATCACTTTAACTACCAACGTTCACGCAATTCCTGCAGCGCTCGGCAGGTCAGCAGCCACGCGGCTCGGAGGAATTTGGGAACGTTTCTGCCAGGAGCTGCATGGTAAGGATGCCGCCCAGCTCGTGTGCTCGTGGCTCCGCAGGAATAACAGCGGCACAGAGCAGCGCGGGTCTATTTTTAACTTTAAAGCAAGCCAACATGACTAAACACACAAAGGGAGCAGGCCTACAAAACAGCATGATGTCATTTGTGTAAAGCCATTCTGCAGAGGGAGAGGGGGGGAAAAAAGGGCTTTAAAAAGCTATAATCTGTTTCTCTTGCTTGCAAAGTCACAGTTTGGAGTCAAGCTACATACTAATAAATCCTGTCCAGTCAGTGTGTCCAGAGGATCCAGTGCTCAGCACCTAGCCTTGCAAGACAACACGCTGACAGGCTTTAGACTGACAAAATGATGCAGCATTTATAAACCGAGTGAGAGAAACCCCAGGCAGGAACCTGAGCACTGCTCATTACCTGGTTTTACAGCTGGATTCCTTCCTGGCTGCCCACAAAGAGGCTCTGGAGATGGGGCAGGAGCGCTGCAAGGGGGCAGCCCCGGCACCAGCGCGCGGGCAATGGGGCAGCGCCGGACGCCTCTCCCCACACGCCCCGCAGCGCTCGCCCACCACCACCAAGGTGAAGCCTTATCTAACGGGTGCCACCCCTCCTGCCAAGTTATTGACAGGAGCTCATGCAGGCACAGGGCAACGTTTGGGAGTTCTTTGCATCTCAGCTCCTGGCGCTGCTTGTCCTCGCTTTGTGTCTGTAAGCCAGCTTCAAGTCACCAAACCTGGGCTGGAAGAAAAGGCTTTGCAAAGCCTGGACCAAACCATTGGCTGTCTCTTCCCGGAGGTTCACGCGGGCTCTGGTGTTAATGGCCTAGCACGGGAAAGACGGCGCCTCCAACTGCCTGTAACCCAGGACTCGGGAAAGGCTGGAGAGCTAACTAGATTTACTGATTAAATCTAGCAGACTCCTTTCCATTCAGAGGGATCCTTTTCCACTTTTTATGGAAGCAGAACTAAACATTCTAGGATTTTGTGTTCCAGTAGCTGTGATGGAGAACCTTTAGACAAAAGACTGCCCATATTCCCATGCTTTTTAGCATTTTGACTGACCAAATGACAGCTTAGATGAGGGTCGAGTTAACCAAAAGGAGCAGACTTGCTCCACCACAGCAAGCTCCACACCTGCAGTGCAAGGAGCCCAAAACCACATATACTTGCCATATACTTGCATATCACCACAGAACAGTGTCTAATGTCACCCATCCAAATGCCTTCGCAGCTTTATCCTCCAGCTATTTCACTGCATGTAGTAGTGAACCTGTGTCTTTTCCAGTCCAAAATTCAGACAACAGTTCATCCATAAGCCCAGCTCTCAGCTAGATCAGGGACTAAATAATAGCTCTAATCCTGCTGGTACTAAATTCAAATTAACCTGTTAGCTTTCAGCATCACCCCACTACAGGCACTGCAATCTGTTCTCCTTCATCTACCCTTTCCACATCCTCACGTAAACACCGAATAAGTGACAACTTCTCTAGAAATCCTAACTCCTGGGCTCAGCAGTGTCTGTATTAACAACGCTCCGGGAACACTGAGCAACAGCCAGAAAAAATAAACTCCTTCAGGTAACATTATTCTCCTGTGGCTCTCAGCTGAAATCACCATCCCAAAAATCAGGGGCAGGGAACGCTACTGACGTGCCAGCAATCCCGGCACAAGCAGCCCTAGCCTGGGGCGATGGTTTGGGAACCAGCCGGATGATGGTTTGGGAACCAAGTACAGAATCCTGAAAAGTCTGCGGACCTGCAGGTCTGCATGAATCATCCTGGGCTTTTCCTGTGCTGTAGCTGCCAAGATCCTTCAAATACAATACTGAAAATGAGATGCGTTGGTACAAGTTTCTCTGGCCAGGAATCAATCTTGAAGCATTATTTCCCCATTTTCCTCAGATCCTTAACATGGTCTTTATTCCTGGCGTTGCCTTTGCAGTCGGTAGCATTTGTGCTCCAGTGGCAATAAGGAGTACCAAAAATGTGGCTTCAGTGTTATCCTTACATGCATGAAGTCTTAAAATACCTCCTCACCATTTTTATTCATTTGTTTTAAACAACATCACTTCTGAAATAATAATTCTAAATTTAAACCAGCATAAATACATCAAAACTAATAAGGGAAAATAATTAACAGTGTAGCTCTATATTAACAGTTACGACTAAGAGATCAAGAAGCTAAAATGACCATCAGAGACACTGATACCCTGAGAAATCTTGTATTCATTTCAGCCTGATAGAATCAGAGCAGAGCGCATTCATGAACGGTTTAGGAAAATTAGCTCAGCTTTGCAAACATCGAGAATGTTGTTAAGGACTAATTTGTAGCAATTTAAAGCCTAGAGCACACCAAGGAATAAAACCCGTTTAAGACAACGTAGTTGAAGGAAATTAAACTTTAAATAGACTAAAAAAAAAAAATACTAGGAGTTTCCAGCATCAAAAACATCCATTCCCCCCGAGCTGATGATCTGAACACAGTGTCAATGTTTACCCAATTCCGGTTCACAAATTGGAGATCACGGTTTCCTCATGTGCCGTTTAGGAAACTACTTTGTCCCGTTATCTCCTGGCACAAATCACAGAGAACCACAGAACGGCTGAGGTGGGAAGGGACCTCTAGAGACCCTCTGGAGGCTTTGCATGGATTCTCAACAGGCAACCTGGAGGTCTAGCAAGCACAGCAGTATTTTCCAGATGAATCCCGGGCCACGGGAACAGCAGGGAGCCCGGGCACGTTCCCTCACTTTGCTGGGTGCGCTGCAGCACCAGCAGGGATTGCCACGGACACAGCCCACAGGACTGGCAGCAGCTCTGGGCCCTCTAACAAGCCACCCATTTCTTGCATATCTCTGTGGGAGAGCCCCTGCCTTAGATGATCAAAAATAACCTTCCAGAAAAGGGAATTTACTTCATCTTGCTGCAGTATTCTTACAGGTCTGTTTGCCACCCTGTTAAAGACAGCGTAGGGCACCTGGAAGCGGCTGACGCAGAAGCACCAAAAGCACCGATGGAACCTCCTGACCGGGCGTTTTGTGAGGGAGTGCAAACAGGCTGCAGGTGGAAGGAGGAACTCACTGCGAGACTGAGGCAGGGATTTCCTCAGCTCACTACGTCTGCTCTGCGTTACTTAAGTGCTCACTGCAAATTCCCTGATATTTTTAACCTATTTTGCACAACACATTCCATTATAACCTGCTTTTTTATTGAGCTTCTATTAACGTTTTGTCCTCACTAACTTGCAGAATCAGGAACATTAAAGGTTTTATTTTTTTTTCCTTGTGTGTTTGTTCATTTGGGGCGCTAAGGGTTTTATATTTTTAGCTGCGTTTTCAGTGTGCCTGAAGATCAGGCAAGAGTGTCTCCAGCTCAGTGATGATATATATATATAGTCAGCTGGATGCCCTCAAAGAGCATATCAAAAGAAACTGTCTTTTTACTTTCCAGGTTCACAGCTGTGTTGTCTATAAATGATGCATTTCAGCATACAACATCATAAATACGACCACTTTGTAAGCACTCTGATATCACCATCACATTTGGTCATTCTGGTATGTAAACTAGAATTGGTAATACTGACTATATTTTCCCACAATTCTCATTATGAGATCTGAATTCTTCTACTAGCTTATAAACTCTGAGCTAGCTTCTAAATAAATACCTACAGTGATGTTTTCTACAGCAGGCATCCACATTGACCTGAAAAATACAGCTTTTTCCTAAGAAGATAGAGCAAAACAGGCTGGGCACACAGTTATGCAGCACACACATATACATATGGTGCTTTTCCTTTTCCAGCTCCACAATCCCCAGGCTTTGAAGCGGTAACAGGAAAGATGCAGGACATCACGTAGGTGCCAAAGATGTCCTCACTGCCATCTCTATGGGTCACTAATGCATTCCCTGGCGTTTCCATGAATGGGCCCAGGTTTTGCCAGTGGGGAGCCTGGCAAGCCCAGCAGGCAGCTAAACGCTGTCCTGGAGAACAGCGCTCCGGCCACGCGGAGCCACGGATCTCTGGGAGGACGCCAGGCAAACGGCTTCACATCAACCACCCTGATGGCCATCAGGCTCCGAGCGACTCAACGGGGCCAGGCAGGACACAGAAAACGTAGGCTGCAAAACCCAGACTCTGAGCATTTCCTCAGAGATAGCTCTGCTGCAAAACAAGTGCTTCAAGTTCTCAAAATTCTGTCCTTACTCTTCTTGCCAAGCTTCTCTTCAGCGATGCTGTCTGCAGAGAGCTAATGCCCTCCTGCACCTCTGCAGCACTGGAGCTACAAACACTGTAAAAAGTCACAGAAGAGAAAAAAGTCACAGAAGAGTCTTAAGAGCAGGACTTGAAGAGCGCACTAGAACACGACCTGGCCACCTCAGTAATTAATTTAACTACTGCAAAACAGCAAACAGCTATTCATTAAGCCAGAGGAACCACTTTGAGATGAATCTTGTAGAGAAAATAATACCTAGATGAGTAATGAAGGACTAAGACGAGAGTACATCTATAAAGAGGCCAAATGCCATTTCCTCAACGCAGTGAAAAATCCACAACTCCATCATCGGTCTTCAGAAGAGATTTTTCCAAATGGCATAAATGAAAAAGAAAGGAAAAATCAAAACGGGGGGAGAAGTTTCATTAATCAATAGATTCATTAATCGATAAAACCAAAGACATCTAACAGCAACAACAACAAGAACAAAAACTTGCAGCGAGTCTCAACGTAAAGTAATTCTGTAAGACGAACAAAATCACCATCATCTGCAAGTACAGCAGAAAACAGGCAACCAAGGCCTTTTTTTCCAATATGCAGGCACACACCCCCACGCAAACAGACAGCAAGATAGCTGCAAACACCCAAAGCATGCAAGCATGACACCACCTCAACGCATGCAGCTTATCCAGTGCAGCCCTCTGGTTACATCAGGGCAGCTGCCTTTGCCACGTCGCCCTCGTGCTCTTCCAT
>JAVCKT010001405.1:0-36236 GCA_032273925.1 Rhynchotus rufescens
CCCCAGCACCTCGCTGCCAGTTCTCTCCTCCCCGGTAGCCTGACACATTGGGGAGCAGTCTCTTTGGCCCTGGTAAGTGGGCAGCAGTTTCCTCAGGGTGTGGAGTGCATCGCAGAGGGTGCGCAGCACCCTTTTAATCGGGGCTTTAAATTCAGGGGATTGAAAGGGTTTACGTGTTGTGCAGCGGGCTAACAGAATGAGGACAAGTCAAGGTCTTGCGCCAGAACAGAGACTGACAAGTTGATTAAAGAGATGGAATGTAGAATGAAGAGAGACTTATAAAAGCTGAAAATTAAAGTAGGTATCCACATCTTACAGTGGCTAATTTAATAATGTGCTATATATGTTAGAGATTTATTTCCTTTGTGCTGAATTGTAAGTATATGGTTAATTTGTCTAGAGAAGTACTTTTACAATCAAAATATGCATACAATTATTATTTTATTATCTCTTGCTGGTTTGGAGGAGGCATACTGAACACTGCATGGTGTCATGCTCATCAAGAGTCATGTGAAGCCTGGACGCAGGCAATTATGGCAATTTAAGGTCAGTTATGCAGACTGCCTGGCCAAACTTGCAATGATATATACTAAGTACAGGCAAAATTGGTCATGGAGAAAAGACTTACTGAAATTCTTTGGTGTGGAAAGAAAATGACTACTTGCCAAGTTAAAAGCTAGTGGTTTCACAAATTTAAGAAGCAGAAAAAGTTATTAGCTCTCAGAAAGAAGTAGGAGGTAGAAGCCCTGCACCCTAACAAAAGATAGAGGTACAAATGTTAAAACAGTCCCACTGCGGGGGAAAAGAAAAAAAAATGTTTGCATTTATGAAGCTGAAGTAGTTCTATAATTAATACATCTTACAGCACTAGTTGTGCTAACATCAGAAGTCCTGAATTGAAATTGTACTCTTTGAAACAAGAGATCTAATGCAATGAAGTGACATAAAATGATACCAAAAAGTTCATAATTCAAACATAATTTTTAGGTTTTATACACTATGTATTGTATTAGGATACAAAAAATGTTAATCATTCTTTGAAGATCTTTAAAACCCACTTGGATGCAGCCCTGTTCCACGTGCTCTAGAGAATAGCTCCTGTTCCCTCTATGCAGGGAGGTTGGACTAGATGACCTCTGAGGTCCCTTCCATCCTTAAGCATTCTATGATTTGTCTGCCAGACAGTTATAATTTGGAAGGCGCTAAAAGATCTTAGAGTTTTCTTATTTCATTAATCTAGAAATCAGAGACCTTCTGACTAAATTATCAATCATAAGCTTCCAACAGATTGAAAAGTGAAAGTAATTGCTGCTAACTCCTGCTTCAGTTAAATCTCTAGTAATTCTTCAGTTGTTGATGTATGTTATTGTATGCTGGTGTTCAGAAAATTTTGTACATCAGAATGTATGATTTGTACCCCACATCTGACATATGCAATATTGGAAATAGCAGCCTACTCTGTATTTTTCCCATTGAAAAAAATCCTTCTCTTTTCCTCTTTACAGTATCCTTAAGGACTTCAATGCCTGCAAATGTCAGAGTATTAAGTGCAAAGGAGAACCCCAGCCATCCTCCTACAGCAGAGAGCTCGGCATATCCAACTGGAGGGTTACGTATGCGCCATATCCTGAGAATATCTGTTGGTAAGCAGCCTGCCTGCCGTTTACTGATGGTGAAGTGTGTTTAGAAGGGGACAGAACAAGAGGGCCTAGTGCATTTTCTCTAACCCTGTGTCTTTGCCTAGTGCTTGGATTTGGGAGTTCTGCACCTTTATGTCCATTCATGCTATGCTCCAGTGATCTTGAGGAGATCTTTCGGAGGCTGTTTTGCTGGCCCAAACTTCTAGTATCTGCAGTATCTATCTATTAATTATTCATTTTAATTATTTCTTCTTTTGTTTTAGGTTAATATATGTAGGTTAGATACATATGTATGGTATATATTTTAACTTACATAGTATATGTAGGTAACCAAATATTCTATGTTAGTTAATACATATCTGCTGTTGAGATCTGAGGTGAGGAATTTGTTGTTAGTGCTGAGTATTCTTAAAGCAGTTATATTTTTTGAGTTGCCACATGATACTTCAGCTTATCACAAGGTCTAATACAGACTAAGGTCTATCTTCAAAAACTTTGTTATGGAACCAGTGAATTTCGCAGCCTTTCCCTACCACTTAAAGGAGATTGCCTGAAAATAGGTAAATGCTTTTTTTCAAACAAGCTGCTCCTGTGCTGCCTCTCATTTTTGTAAACTAAAAAACTACGGAGTTTGCTTTGTAAATAGCTTAACGTTGGATCACTATGATGCATGTTTACATAATTTGGATGACATGTCCTTTGCCCAATGCGAAACCACAAGTGAGACACAAGCACACAGGCAATTACTGTATTTCATTGGCATCTAACATTTAAAAAAGAGTAACTTTCCTTCTTTTATAATGCCTTTAAAAGAAAAGTGCTTTTAATATGGCTGTGGCATCTAGCTCTAATAATGGCAGAATTTGTTCTCAGCTGCAGAACTGCCGTTCTAGAGAAGAGTACAGATTGTTAACTGCAAAGCGAGCATCCCTGTTTCCTAGCTGTGTTTTTCCAGCTGTGGTGTTTGGCAGGGTGAAAGGAGAAGCTCTTGCCAGCCTCTTTTGTGGCAGGATCAGTTAAACCTGCCCTTTTCAGGCAAGGTGCTCAGATGTGCCCTTCCTTTGCTCCTCTCTCCTCCTCCAAGCCCTGTCCTAGAGATGAAGATAGCTCTGCCACTCAGCCACTTGAAGCATTTGCAGAGCATCCCTAAATGTCCCTGCAGGTGGTTCTCCTTGAAGCAAGAGGCTCACCAAGAGAGTTGCTGTAAAGGGGGACAGTGTTGTCCCTGTCTCAGTTTTGACTGTTTTAAGTGTTAGCTTAAGGTTCAAGGTTCAAATTATTCCGATCCTTTTGGGAACTGCTTTGGATAATGTTTAAGAACTGTATTCCTCCTTAAGATCCATAGTTGCTATTTTAAGTTGGGAGGAAAGGACTTTTTCTTCTTCTTTTTAAAAACAGTTTCTTGGTAGATTCCACTTTTGGTAGCCAGTCTCCCTACAAAAAATCTTCTTATCCTTGCAATCTGTTCTCATTCTAATTTCCTGCTTGGTACTTCTGTACTACTGTATTATTAAATAGTGAAAGTGTTGAATATTGTGTTTTGCAGCATTAAGAAGACTAATATGTTATTCTGAAAGTGCAACTTATGTTATCCTTCAAGAAAGGTGGCACTGTTTTCTTTATTTCTGTAAGCAACTAGATCTTTTTTAGTGCTTTGTTACATAACTTAAAAAAAAAAAAAAAAATTGAGGAACAAATTTAGAAAAAGCTGTGCCACCTGCCACTTGACAGAAAGTATACTTCTTTTTTCAGCAGCAAGATGTTTACTGCTTGTTTTATGTCCTTTTGTTTGGCAGGAATAATCTTTCCGTGCGTGGGCTGAAATGGTGGTTTAGATGGTTTTGCATTAATTTGCTGCTTTTTATCGTGCTGTTTTTTCTAACTACTCCTTCCATAATCATCTCAACCATGGACAAGTTCAATGTCACTAAACCTATTCGTTACCTTAATGTGAGTATCACCATATGTTTTTATTGTGTGTATATATATTGGTACCAAAGTATTGATGAACTGCTGAGTATAGAGTACAAAAATGAAACTCTAATCATAAACTACATTCAGTTGCTCAGATTTTGCACAGAGAAGGGAGGAGCTCACTGTGAGCACTGAAGTGAAATGCTGTGGTTTTGTTTAGCTTACTGCATTCAACACCAGCATGGCAGGATCCAGTTCAACTGAAAACTGTTCATCTTAGATTTTTTTTTTTTTCTTCCTAAGCTGGTGGAAACTACATTAAAAACATGCTTGGAGACCTCACTCTCATGGAATTTAATTTCCAGTCCTACTTCTGTCTTTCGTCTGAAACACCAGACAATCCCCTTCTTAAATCTGCACCTGAATATAATTTTCACCAACCAATCTGCTATGATTTACAAAGAGGAAATTCTTAGGGCCCCTCTTCTTCTACCACAGCCACATTAAATATTTCTAATGCTTGTTTTGTTTTGTTTTATTCTGTTCCCCGCCAGAATCCCATCGTCAGTCAGTTTTTCCCAACACTCTTGCTCTGGTCCTTCTCGGCTTTGCTTCCAACAATTGTGTATTACTCAACTCTGCTGGAGTCCCACTGGACAAAGTAAGCAAGAATTTCCTTTCTTCTGGTCTTGCCTCATCAGCTGAACTGCTGTACTAAATGGAGCCAGTGCTTAGTTATCATGGAGCTCTTAAGTTCACAGACCCTTCATACCAGACTTGTTTTCCTCCCATTTTAGTGGTATAACCAAAATACTGAAGTTTAAGTCACTTAAAATCAGGACAGCAAGTGGCTGGAGCAGCGCGGTGGCACGGCGCATGGAGCCCAGCTGCTGCCCGGGAGCTCTCCACAGAGCCTGGTTCAACGCTCTGCATTTAATCCTAAGCTTCTTGCCTATAGCCAGATACACGTGTAACACTGATCACTTCACTCAGCTTTTCCGTAATGCCTGCAGCTGTTGCCCCGTTATTGTTTTAATCTTCGGGATGTTTTTTATCGTGCCATTCCTGTGTAAGCCTTTGTGTCCAAAGCTCTATGTTTTTGTTTTTTTTCAGTGACTTTTCTCAACTACATTAGATACATGAGCTTTGAGTCCTTTTTGTATTGGTTGAACCAATTTGCTGGAGTCTCTAGCTATTGCAGCTCTCATTTCATACACTGTTCCTAGTCCTGGTGTAGTTCTGCTAACTGGCAAGCGCCCAAGGGCTGCATTATCCTGTAATAAAAGAGGCACCTCCTTTATGCGCCCAAGGGCTGCATCATCCTGTAATAAAAGAGGCACCTCCTTTAATGCCCTGTGAGGCACCTCCTTTAACAGAGTCCGTGTTGTTTATGGCAGTCGCTGCCCTGCTGTAGCAGCAAGGCCACGGTGCCCAGCTGTTCCTGCCACTGTAGCAGGGGCCCGAGCGCTCGCAGCGTTAGCGTTACGCCCTGCCAGGGACGTGGTGCCTGTGCTGGGAGCCGCCTACTTTGTGCAAGGAGCGAGTTTCGTGGTCCCAGTGCCCTCAGAAGAACTGCCCTTGCCCTCTTGGCCTCACGTTTTTGGAGTTATTTGTAAACAAAATAATTGAGAGAGCTGAGAATCACGGGATCAGAGACCTGCTGCGATTTGTTCCCGCACCTCTTCGCAGGAGGTGCAGCAAAGGAGTACTGCTAACAGCAGAGTCGGTATTAATGTTCAGAAATGCTTTCTGTGTCCAAGAAGAGACTGAGGGTCTGCTTGGTCAAAAATAATAAGCGCCTTGGAGGTGTTTGTTTTGTGGGTATCACACAGCAACGTGATGTTTTAGAGGAATGTCACAGGTGCTGGCATTCTGTTGACAGCATTTTCCAGGTATGGAAATCTTCCTAGGCATTTCTCACATGGTCACTTTTTATGTTGCTAGATCTGGAGAAAACAGAATTATGATGCATAAAGTCTACATTTTTTTGATCTTCATGGTGTTGATTCTGCCCTCCCTTGGTCTGACCAGGTAAAGAATCATAGTTTAATATATTAATATTTGAATGTTTCCATAATTTGAGATATTTTCCTTTAGTTTCTAGTTGCTAGTTGATGTATAGTTGAACCCCCTGCAGCATGTATGGTTATTGTCATTACATGTTAGATTTCAAAGTTAAGGTGTCTCTGAGGACCTTACAGCCTTTAAAGAGTGAAGTGCAGCGTTTCTTGTAGCAAAGGAATCTAAGACACTGTGAGATTAATGGCAAAATGCTTGAAAGTTGCCCACACTTTGTGCCACGGCTGAGAATGCAGCTTTCTGAGTGCCCTCTGCTTTAGTTCTAGCTCCTTCTTCTCCTTTTCCTTCTCTGGCACCTTAGCACCTGTGCCGCAGCTGCAGTGCTGTTTCACTGCCTAATGGGTCTCCTTTCTATATGCTGTCTATTATGTTAAAATAACAGTTATATATAATATATGCATATATATATATATTACAATTTTAATATCAAGCAGATGTTTCTGTTTTGTTTCCATATCACTTCCCTAATTCTGATTATCAGCAACCATGGTGGAGCTAAAGTTGCAGATTATTTGATTAAACTCTTTATATCCTTCATTCTAATCTGAACTACCATAAGAGAAACCACTTTATTTGTACACAGTACCAAGCTGTTGGGGACTGAATTACATTTATTGTCATTCTTTCAGCCTTGATTTCTTTTTCCGTTGGCTGTTTGACAGAGAATCATCTGAATCTAAAGTCAGGCTGGAGTAAGTATGAGCAGCTCTTTGTTACAGGATTGTTCAAGGTGTTTTTTTGTTGTTGACTAACAATGTTTATGAAAATCTGCTTGGAGATGATACCCTGTGGGATGATAACGAAGTTTCTGAGTAAGGGGAGAAGAATGCAGATACTTTTGCTCTGAATTTCCGTAATTTTTTCCACCAAATACTGTGTACAGGCATTCAGTAAAGACATGGTTCTGTTCCCAGAACCTTGCAAGGCCTGTAGAAGACAGAGTGTTCGGGTACAGTGAGAGGAGACTCATGGTGTATGGAGGGTTGTTGCCTGTCATTGGCAGGAGATTCTCCCGGGGCTTACAGTGAGGTCAAGCAGTGTTTCAAAAACAGGCTATCTTGTTTTCAAGAAATGTGAATGTTTTTACCCCAAGATTGCAGACTTGCAGATACTGATTGTTACAAGCTCTTGATTAGGAGCTGGACATGGAGGCTAGTTAGGTGGCGGAAGGAATTAGGGTGTAATTATTAGCACATAATTAAATCTCTAGATAGTATTTGAAGGTTAGTAGCAAGAAGATATTTAGTAGAAGTTACTGAGTTAGGAGAGACCATCATCCTGCTGCAGTCTTGTTTCATCTGGTCTCAAGTTGTCATTGCAGACCTCAAGTGATGTTCTCGTTTGCTATCAGCCATCCATCAAATCTGGCTCTTTTCCTTCCTGAGCAGTTTATTCCTTCTGGAAGCTCAGTGCCTCAGCCAGCCTTCTTAGGTGGCAATGGCATCACAAAAATATGCCCTTAAGGTATAGCACACTTATAGCACTGCTTTTTAATTTAAGATTATCAGAAGTCCAAAAGGGCTTTGTTGTCTGAATGCCCTCTCTGCCTGCTAGCCTGCTTTCCAGTTACTCCCTGATGTCTTTCCTTGCAGATGTGTCTTTTTGCCTGACCAGGGAGCCTTCTTTGTGAACTACGTCATTGCCTCTGCTTTCATTGGCAACGGGATGGAGCTGCTGCGCCTGCCTGGCCTCATCCTCTACACCATACGCATGATCATGGCCAAGTCCACAGCAGAAAGGAAAAACATCAAACAGGTAGTGGAGCCCCTCCTTAGCAGGGAGCAGTAAAGGGTCTGGTGTTGATCAGAAACACCAGATGGGGTGCCCAAGGGGAACCCCCATTTCTGCATAGCCAACTACTCCTGTCACTTTTTTGGTCTTTATTTTGCTCAGCCATAAAAACCTTTTATGCCCTTCCTTTGCAGCATAAGAAGCTGTGAGGTGTTTATTCACATCAGAGATGGTTACAAATAAAAATCTGAGCTCTGAATTTCAGACATTATTCTCTTCATAGCTCCAAGTGAGAGTTTTATGGTGACTTCTTAATTTATGATACACTTCCAAACTTTCTTTTAAGTTTGGGTCTGTACCTAGTTGGACTATTTTTGTTGGCCCACAGATGTGTACAGACTTGCAGGCATGTGAGTGCGTACCTCAGTCTGTACATACAGAGAGCACAATGTGTCCATCTGTGTCCCACTTTTAGAACTGGGCTTTCACATCCAGGTGCCTTTTTGCAGCCTGAAATTCAAGGTAAATTTAGAATTTAAGTTAAATCTGTATACAGCTGCCTTCGTTCTTTTCTTTAATAGACCTAAATGGTAGGTTTACATTTTTAATATGTTTACATATGTTTATCCTTGCTGTGGTTGAAATGAAAGAATACAAGAGCATTTTGTATTGTTTTCACATCCCAAAAGGTTCAGCTAAGAATTAAAAAAAAAAAAAATGGAAATACTAATCACACCAAAGCTTTGATATCTTGAGCCACTGTGAAAGGCGGCACAGGGAACAGGACCAACGTGGTGGCATTTGTAGTGAGCTCAAGGTTCTAAGAGTTGGGCATTATTTTTTTGTTTTTTTTTTTTTTTATGCCTTATGGTTTTAAGTTGCTGCTTGTAGATGAAAGCAGATTCCTTGAGGAAATCGTTTGAGCTTATGAAAGAAGTAGCAAGTGTGACTGTTCAAAACACCTGATACTTACCTCTGCCTTAAATACTTACAATGCCAATTACAGTACATACCTCTCAGGAGGATAACTGATCTCTCACAGGGAGAAGAGAGGGTGAACTGTTGCTTTGCCAAATCTATCTTAGTTGCTGAGGTTCTGATCGATTAAATGAGAGTTGGGGTGTCTTGTTTTTGTTCACAGCAACAAGCGTTTGAGTATGAATTTGGAGCGATGTACGCCTGGATGCTGTGTGTGTTCACGGTGATCATGGCCTACAGCATCACCTGCCCCATCATCGTGCCTTTCGGTAGGGCTCGCGGGAGCGCGCGCCGCGGGAGGGAGCTGCCGGCCCCGGGCTGGCTCCTCGTCCCGTTTGCATGGCTCCCATCCAAGAGTAACTTTCTTCGCTTCTCGTGAAAAGCAGGACAGAATAACGTAGTGGTGAATAACCACTAGTCCTTGTGCTGCAGTTGAACGTGATATATTTAATGCCTATTTTATTTCTAAAGATTGAGTGTATTGGTGTGTCTATTGATAGTTCAGTATAGGAATTTGGGTAGGTTTGGGGGTGAGGAGTTGGGATGTTTTGGTCCCCAAATTCTTCAGGCACGTCTGGAAAAGATTTGCCAAAGATTTTGACTGAAATGTATGAAATGAAGCACAAAAACAAGTATGTTTGAGAGTGGACAACTACCTGCTTTCCCTTGATGCTGCCACAGCTCCAGTGTGTTACTAACCGTTGATCTAAACTCCCGAATGGGACGCGGGAAGGGGCTTTGTCCATCCCCATGCTGTGGACAGCTGCACATTCTGTGCTCCTGGCCCCAGGGACACGGCCTCATGATGTCCTGAGTGCCCGTTGCACTCAGTGCAGGTCTCCATTCCTGCCCTCTGTGAGCAGGAGAAACGCTCCTGCTCTCCCTCCCCAGTGGCCCAGGAAATGGATGGACTGGGAGTCCAGCTCCTGTAGACACTTCCCCTCTGGAAACCTGTTTATCAGGCAGAACTTGTTCTAAGTCATACGATCTATTTGATATATTTCTTTTCTAATGGCAAACATAGAGAGCTAGAAACAATGTAATTACCTAAATTAGATATCGGGCAGAATTCTCTTTTAATCAATAACCTTATTACAGGGAAAATGTGGCCAGCTTTTTATAACATACTTCACATCTGTTTATATTTAGTTTTCTTCCTGAAAACAGAAAGTCATGAATAATTATGAGCCATGCATGATATTCCTTTTTATAAGCATATTGAATGCTATAAACAATGTAACAGTTCTGCAAAAAGAAAAAAATGTTGAAATGTATTGCTCTTGGGCCAAATCCACCAGTGAAATGGTGTAAAATATTGTTGAGATGGCAAAGCATGTGTGTTACTCAGAAAAACTCACCTGTTTCCTTTGCTGACACTCATGGAGATGAACTTGTTGTTCCTCGTAAGGCATATAATCTATAACATGTATTAGTATGCTGAGAGAATCACAGAGGCCTAGAAACCCCTGCAGAATCCACTAGCAAAACGCTCTCTTAGGAAGACAGATTGACAAATATGCCATTAGTGTAAAGAAAGCACATCCGTAGGGAACGTATCCACATAACAGGCTGTGAAATAAACCTCACCTTGGGTAGGTAACACTGCGAGGATGCAGCTTCTTTGCACAGAAGCAGAATAAAAGCTTTCTGCTGTGTGACTGCAGATACCTGAATGTACTGCTGCCTACCAGGGCTCTCCAGCATGGGCAAGTCCTCCGTCCCACCCTGGCACTGCATTCCGGTGCTGGCGGAGTTGGGGTCTCCTTGCAGAACTGTTGCTTTTCACTGTCCCGGGCTCTCCCTTGCTTACTTCCAGGCTTGATATATATCCTCCTGAAGCACATGGTTGACCGGCACAATCTCTACTATGCCTACCTCCCTGCCAAGCTGGAGAAGAAGATCCACTTTGCAGCTGTGAATCAGGCCCTGGCAGCTCCAATCCTCTGCCTGTTCTGGCTCTTCTTTTTCTCTTTTTTGCGGCTAGGTAAGCATTATTTTTCCCTGAGAAGCTACTTGTACCTCCCTTGTTAGCTTACGTAGAATTACACAGAAAGTCTCATACATTTTGAAGTCTTTACGGCTTATCTTTTTGCATCTGCAGATGGGAAGTAATGTTGTTTATGCCTGACACACATTAGCTTCAAGCCCTTTATATGGAGCTTCATATTCCTTCATATTCCTTCACTTTATAGGAGATCTTGCATTAGTTTAGTTACTGAGAGACAGACAGTAAAAGTCCATACAGGAAAATAAAAATTGATTCTGATCTAGCTGCTTCTAGTAAAATGGGCTCTGGTTTCACTGCATGCATTTGTATTCTCTCTGCACAAGTTTAATTTGCCTCTGTGAGCTGGCTGCTGCTTCTATTGCACAGCTATCAGTTAGAAAAGAATGAAAATGTTAGCTAATAATAGCCAGACGCGTGTTCCACGTCATCTGCTAAGCACTGCACGCGAGAGGCTGCAGAGAGATGGTGCCTCTCCTCCCCAGATTCTAATTTAAACCCCCATGTTTTGCATTTAGTTCATTCTGTGCTGTTCTGTGTTCTGACACCTATAGCACTTGCAGTGGTGTAGAAATGGCTTCAGGGAAGGGTGGCCGTGGCCGTGGCCGCTTCACCTGTGCCGTAGGGGAAGGAGTTTGGCCTTTGCTTGCGGCTTACGTCTTCCCGTGTTCCGAGGGCTGTCTGTGCCACCGGGAGGATAAGCAGTCCATGTCCTCTGCAAGTAAGGACAGAGTTTCTAGAACACATTTTAGAAAATTAAACTCCCATTGCAGCAGTTGATGTGCCCCTTTAATTCAATATAAAGGAAATGTTAGTGTAACGAAAATTAAATCTTTATAATAATGTTTTCTAGTTCTGTATCTACAGCAAGACCGTCATTCATCATAGAACTTATAATGGAAAAGATTGGATGGTGGTGTTTGGCTCGGGACCAGCATGCAGTTAGTTTTTACAGGATATTCTTCAGTGCTTTGTCAGTGCAAAAGGCAGTCTAGTCAAGAGATGTGAGGCTGAGAGGTTAGAGATTAAAGTGCTCGTTTCGTTGCTGGTCCTTGCCCAAAGGAGGAGGAGGAGGGCACTCTGCTTCCTTATTTGCAAAATAAATCCATTGATGATGTGTAAGGCCAGGCTGTTTAATCATCATTTTTTACAGTTTGGACAGTTTATCATACTTCAGTCTAGTTGTACAGTGATAACACCCTGTTTTCTTACTGCAGAAATGTAAGACTGGAGGGACCTTGAGATCATTTAGTCTATCCCAGCTGAGCCGAGATCAAATAGCACTTGAGTGTCTGCAGAAGGGCGTTATCTCAGCTGGTAGGCTGCACTGGGGCCATCTACTCCTTTCTCAATCTCTATTTTCTTCCTCAGTTCCCACGGCATCTGTTCCTCAGATGCTTTGCCTCTCCTCAGGGGAGGTGATGCCACCATGTGCTGAGGAGGCAGGGCAAGGAGACTGATTCTGGGGAGATGTCTTTGCTTTTCACTGTTCCTTTCCCCTGGTTATCCTTCACACTAGCCATTGGTGTCATGTCTAAAAACTGGGAAATGCTGCTCTAGCCTATTCTTGCCAAAACAGCTTCTGCTAAAGGAGGTTCCAGAATGTGCACGAGACATTTGTTTCATTTCTCTTTTTGCTTCGAACAGTGACTTGTTTTTTTCTTTTCTGCTTGTGTGTGGTTCTCCCCCGCACTGATCCACACAGGGTTCATGTAACTATGCTGAGGAGTGAATCTTGGCTGTCTTAGGTCACTGCATCTGCTGGGGTTACCACAGGAAAATTTGGGGCTACTGTTGTCTCTTTTAGCCCAAAAAAGAAAGTTTGGAAAAAACTTGGAAATTTTTCCCCCCTAATATTTTAATCGAGTCATCATCTTTGCTCTAAAATGAGATTATTTATTTCCCCAGTGGACATGGAAAATCACTTGTCACTTACAACCTTTTTTTCATATCAGAGGCTGCTTCCATGACCTTTCCTAGGATGAGTATTCTCTCTCTTTCTCTTTAAACAAGAAGAGCCTAACTCTGCTCAAATTGAGGGCTCCAGTGACTCTAAAAAGAGCTGCTCTTTTCTGTAAGCTCCAGAGGCTTGGGTTTTCCATGGGTTTTCCTCCACTGCTTAGTGATAGCAACACATTGGCTCAGTTTTCCAGCTTGTCATCACCAGTTGCATTCTGTGGAGCCACAGTCTTGTCTCTTGTCAGTTATCTGGCTATACCTGCATTTCATTTTTCCTTCCAAAGTGCAGTTAGTTACAGTTGTCCACATACAGTTTCATCTCACTGACTTTTATTGCAGGGAGCCATCTTAATTTATCAAGGTCATTTTGAGTGGTGCTTTTCCTTTGTTGTTTGCAACTTTCCAGTTTGTGGCCTTTGTCATGTTTAATAAATGGACCCTCCCCATTCCATCTCCCAGTTCATTAATGAAAGTGTTTGAGAAGTGAGTCCAGGGTAAATGACTGGGGGAGGAGGAGAGAAGGGTGTCTGAATGTTGTTTGTTACCCAAATTTTGCAGCCTTTTCTGGCCTCCGAGCAGGCTGTGAAATTGACTCGTTCAGCTGTTTTGTCTGTCATAACCAGGCCCTCCTGATCAGGGCTGGCCAGTCCTCTAAGGAAAAACATGAGGCTTCTGCAAACAGGAAAGACCAAGTAAAGATTTGCTCGTTTTCCCTGCTTCGTGCTTTCATCCTGTGTTCTCTGGATATTTTTATAGGATTCAGAGCACCCACAACCATGTTTACCTGCCTGGTTGTCAGCATCACCATTTTCATTTGCTTGGCTTATACCTGTTTTGGCTGCTTCAAGTACCTGAGCCCCCTGAACTACAAGGTAGGACACGTGTGTGGCACCAGCTCTTCCTGCCCGCTGGTTTTTGCCCTGCCAGGGCAAGCTCCCCCTGGGTTCTTTCTAGCAAGGCTGAAGAGGGCTGGTTGGTAGAGGCAGCTCGCTCAGCACGCTGACAGTGTGTCTGTGCTGGCAGGGACTAGACAGGTACAAAGCAGTGTGGAAGTGTGGAAGAGGAGGACGGGAGGCGAGCTGGTTGTGACCATACAGTAAAGCCAGCATGAATCTCACTGAGAGTTTCCAGGTGCTTTAGGTCGGCATTGCTTTGATTTAGTGTTGATACTGTCTCTCTCCCATTTCTCCGCCTGTTCCTGGCTGCAGATAGAAGACTCGCAAGGAGAAAGAGGAAACGACTCAGATGTACGAGCCCTCCCAGCATCTTCTGTAAGAAGTTAACACAGTATTACTGGCTTGCCGGGAAACCTCATTTCTCACCCTGCTCACCGAAGACCTTGGGTGGAAAACACCAGTGTTGATGGGTCGGGCCGTGTGGCTTCGCACAGGTTGGAGGGGCCCAGGAGCCCTGCGGCTGCACAGGCAGGGCCGCAGCAGCAGCGGGACAGGCAGCTTCGCACGGGCTGAGAGGTGTCGCTTCTGCAGCGCTGAAGGCCTGTGCTGGGCTGCGGGGCCCAGTTCTTGCACTGGGCAGGCAGGACCCGGCTTTGGCACTGCACAGTGTCCAGGTGCACCAGCTGTGAGCGCTGTGGCGTGTGCAGCAGGTGTGGGGCACGTGCTGTGCGCTGCAGGGGAGGCTGGCACTAGGAAGCCTCCCTTACGGTGCAAAAGGTTTTGGGGGTGAAGGTGAAGAACAGGTTTTCCCCTTGCCACTCCTCTTTCCATCCATTTCCTACCTGGGTAAATTATCCCCATGGGACACTTTGAGTAAAATGCTTAACACTTGTCATTTCAGAAGTTTGTCCCCCGAGTCTTGCACCCACAATCTACGGAAAGGACAGCACTGACCCACAGAGAGCAGCACTCATATGGCACCATGGAGGACACTCTGTCACAGGCAGAAGAGGACAGAAGTTACTGTGCAGGACCTGCGAGTACTGAGCACTCATCAAAGGGTTCCCTCTGAATACCAAGGGCTAGCACAAGGTGGAGCACTTGGTCCAGCTTTACAAGAACTCATTTCCCCGCCACCGCCCCCTGAGCATTCGGATTTATTTACACATTCCTGCCTACAGAAGCGATACCGGAGAAATTCACTGTGTGGTCTGCAGCGGTGCTGGGAGATGGCAAAGCAGCCGCCGCGGCATTGGCTGTTCCGCAGGACGTGTCCGTGCGCTGCGAGACAAGCGCCGCGGTCCTCGGGAGCTGCCCTGCTCCTGTGCCTTTGTTTTGCCTTAGCAAGATGCTGCCGCTGCGTGTGGGTAGCGGGGCGCCGAGGCAGACACAGCTCCCGGACACAGCTGCCATTTATTTATTGAAGTAACACTCGTGGAATTTTTAGCAAACACTGAGTATTTATAAACTGCTTGGGATGTATTTAATCCTGAGCCAGGGTCACTTTTGCTGGAATTGCTGTGCCCCCCCGGTGGGAGATGGAGGGGCTGTTGGGGGTGTCTCCTTGGTGGTCACACAAAGTAGTCAGTGCCAACATGAGCACTTTTTTCCTAAAAAAAACATGAGGGAGTTACTGTGCACTTGGATCCTAAAAGTACTAAGTCAAAAGGACTGGTGTAAAGAAGGGACTGATAGATCTGCTACTGTTTTTACATATTCTTGGAGGGCATTCAGGTTGTTGGTTTCAGTTCACTATTTTTAAGGGCTTTTTGCAAGGAATGTTCATTTGCCAGCAATAAAGGATGTAAACATTTTAACTTTCTTTTTAATCTTGGGTCAAAATGACAGATCTCTGGGTTTTTTTTCAGTAAGTGCCAATTACATGAGCTATAAGATACTAAGTTTTTAAATTATGTAGTAGCTGCTAATTTATTCCGAAGTACAGTGTGTCAAAACAGCAACTAATAATCACAAAACAATAAAACACTGGAGTTTGGAGAAATTTAAGGCCATCTTGGTTAATTCCTTGCTTTGTATTTAAGCACCGCCTCTGCTCGTGCTGTGAAGCAGCCAGTGGTTTCATGAGCTGCTGCTAAGAGCACCATCACAAAGGCTCCCCTAACACTTAAACACTCTTCAATTTGTCCAGGTGAATCTGACTGATTCTGGGGGAGCAGAGGGGTTTGCCCTTGCTCGCTATGAAAGAGGGAGCTCTGTCACCAGCTTCTTTGTGGAGCAGCATGTTAAGACTGAGGCTACCGGTGCGGCTGCTCAGCGTGTGCAGATGTGCAGTGTCTTGCAGATGTGCAGTGTCTTGTGTGTGGCCACAGCTATCTAACAGGGAGGGAGGAGACCCGCCGGCCCCTGCACAGCTCTGATACGTGTGACGGCGGGACCCTCCCTGTAGCTGGAGGTAGGGGAGACTCCTGGCTCTTCAGAGATAAGTGCGGCGTCGCGGCCGCTCGAGCAGGGCGTGGGTGGTTGTCACAGCTCCTCGCGCGCCTCCTCGTGCAGCCTCTTCCGTGGTGGCACAGCAGGTCTCCGTGCCATGATCATGGTACCCTGAGGGGCAGCGTGTGCCGCCTTGAATCCAGGCCGCCACGTCAGCGGGGCCTCGAGGCAGGAAGAACCACTGTGGGCTCTGTTTGCTGCTCTCAGACTTTGCAGGGCTGTGACACGAGGAGGAAGAGACAGAGCCTCCTTCTGTATTGACTAGATCAGGAATGCGGGGCTGCTGTAACTTGCTGTGTGCCGCAGGACCCCATCTTGTGCCGGCATCTGCGGGAGCAGTGCCCACCTCCTGCCGTGCTCACTGAGGAAGCAAACCAACAGGTCAGTGTGACCTGGGTACCGTGCCGGCACCAAGGGGTTTTAAGCTCTGTGGCGTAAGTTACTTTTTTGAGCAAGTGGCTGCTGTGAGGTGTTGGGACATGTCGTGTCAAGGACAAACTCTTTTGGCTATTGGATTTCCTTCCTGCGCTTGTCTGCCTGGTGCTTGGGAGGCTGCCGAGCCTTGGTAACAACTCCTGACTGCTGGCGTAAATTCAGGATAGACAGCAGCAGTGAACTTGAATAAACCTACCTCGAGACATGCTCACGTGCCTCAGATAGCCGAATATGGAAAACCCATTAGGTAATGGAAAGTTGTATCTGGCTAGACAGGCATTGCTGGCGTTTGTAGAGGCCGTTAACGTGTCTGATGTGGAAACCACCTGCATATTTCACCTATTGTGCAGCAGCTGCTCTCGTACCCCACCAGGCTCTGCTGGCAGTGAACTCCTCCATTAGTAGTTACAATATTGGGTCAAGATCTGGTGTGGCTGCACCTTAGTCGGGTAGAGGCCGGGGTCATCCGATAGTAAATGAGCACAAGAGCTCTGGGTCTAGCAGCACACAAAGTAAAGGCAGCTCTCGGCCTCCTTCTATTGTGCCTGCTTTCATAGTACCCTTGGGTCTCCCCGGCTCAGAGCTGGAAGTAATTAAGAAACTGCACTGGCTCTGGTTCATTCTTTCATGCTGGTGGATGTCTCCGAGAGGATAAAATTAGATCAGCAGGAGAAACTCCTTGCATTCCTCGCTGAGCCTTAAAGAAAAGCTGAGGGATGGAAGCTTCGACAAATGTGGATGTTGGCTGTGCTGAATTTGAAATTCATATTTAAAGCCATTGCACATTCTTCACTATGCTTTTTATAAACCTTTTGGCAGGCAGCCTAAGCAAATGGCCCAGCTGGAGTGGCTGATCGTAGCTCCTAGAAGCCATATTTGCTGCGATCCAGCGCCTGCTGCTTTCCTTGCAGCGCTCGCTTGGAACGGCACCCACTTTCCCTCCCCCTCGAGTCTGCTTCATCCCTGCTATCCAGCGGCCACCAGCTCTAGGAGCAGCACCGATCCATGGAACCCATGGAACGCGAGTCCGAGGCAAGTGTGACATTCACACGTGAACAAGCCCTATGTGTCTGCCATGCCGGGGTCCCCATGAGCAGCCAAGGGGACAGTCTCTTTAAGGCTGAAGAGCAGGGCCCGTGCGATACTCGCAGAATTTAGTGCAGTTTTCCAAAGGCAGATTGTCTTCCAGGGAGAAGAAGAGGCTGAGACTCCCTTAAGTTGTCTCGTTTAGATACTGCCTCGCTCTGCGCCAGTCTGGGCAAGCACCCAGGAGCAGCAGTGCTGAGTTCACCTTCTGCCCTACGACCGCCCGTCCTCAACACCCAAAGATGGACGTTTCTCGCTGGCATCAGACGTTCATGCCGTGTGCTTTTCCCCTGTCCCGAGCCCAAAGCAGAGCTCTGCCCCAGCTGTGTTTGCCCGTGATTCAGCACTAGCCCAGCTCTGCACAGAAGTCCGGTACCCAGCTCTGCTTGTCCTAGATACTAAAGTCACAACTGGAAGCTTTCTCACATATAGCCTACAAATGGCTCTTGTATCCAAGTTTGAAATGTTTCTCTTTTATGCTTATTAGGGAGAGGGAGTTTTCCTAGGAGCAGCAGAGGATCCCGGCGGCTTCTTCTCCAGGCTCTTCACAAAAACAAGGTGAAAAGCTCAGGAACATTTTGGGAGGAGCGATCTCTTTCTGCCACCAGAATGAACACGACGAGCCCTTTCAGCACAGAGAAGACGTGTTGTTTATTGTCTCCAAACTGCACTGAGGTAAGGAAACGCGTATTGTTAATTCCGTATGGCAGCAAGGCCCATAGCTTTCTGAGAGGACATATGTCCATATTTCTCAAATGGCCTCAGAGATTCCTTCTCTAATCTGGACAGGACTTTTGGAGTGTTTCTGCTTGTCACCTGTCTCTAACAGCTGCAAGTGCCTGTTTCAGATATTTCAGAATTGAAGAACTTTGTTTTTTTCTGCTGTGAGGACAGCTGTCTGCCAGATCAAACCAGGGAGGGAATGACTGAAAGCAGAGGCACTGAAAATTATTTGCTGGGTCATTATAATAGACATTTTCCCCTCTAATTTTCCATCTCTTGTGTTATCTCCTGTCTCTTGCTTTATATCTGACATCGAGTTGGTCACAGCATCTGAGCTGCTAGTGCATCTTCCAAACGTTTGTGCTCACAGAGTTCCTGAACTATCTTGATCTGTCCTGTGTCAGTTGCAGACTCTGAACATTTATTGTTTGGAGAAGATGTGAATCAACATCACCTCTTTCTACTACATATACATGAGCTAGCTATTTTTTTTTTCTTTTTTGCTGAAACAAAAGAATGGGTCCCCATGAAGTAGGCTGGTCTGGTGTATGAAATGGCTTCTCCCTATTTAGTGTCTCCATTATTAATGTCTTCCCGCAGGAGCCTGCAATGCCGGGTACAGTGAATGGATTCCAGGCTGACAGCAAGTGCCGCCGCTTTCCCGAGGGAAAACTTGCCCTCCCTGCAGCAGTTCATTTCTGGCCTTCCTAAGGAGATTCTGCCATAGCACCTTGCAGGGTAAATTCCCATCTCAAGACCAACTTTTATGGCTAGTGAAAAATAATGTTCTGTGACATTAAGTAAGGACTTTGCTAACTTAATGAACTAAATATATTCCTGGCTGCCATTTTGGATAGAGTTCTGTCTCCATTAAAATTCGGTCTTGGAAATGTCCAGAACTGTGGGTAGTTTGATAGTTTTGATGGAGTGTTTTGATGGTGCGATTAAACTAAGATCTTTTTGTGTATTAAAAAGACCTCTTTTTGCTACTCTGAGTTTGTGCAGAGAAGGTTCTCCCTGTCATTCTCCAGTGCCAAAGCACAGTGCCAGCAGTGTTGTCTGCCAGAGGACTATATTCATTTTGCCATGGCCCTCTTGAGACTTGGACTGACCTGCTGCAGGATAGGTATTCAGAAGATTCAGTACAAGGTATTTGTTTGTGAAAATGTCTAAAACAACCCACATTCTCAGATTCTAGGTTGTCATCTCTCTAAGGTTGGGTTGTCAGCATCTACTGATGTCCACTTTGTAGTCCTCAGCAGTCCAAAGCTTTATCCATCTTACCTATCGCACCCTAAGCAGATGATTTTAGGGTCTTTAAAATATTACTTTTTCTTGATTGTAAACTCGAGATTGTGTTTAGGTCTTGAACCAAAATAGCTTTTGGCTTCAAGATCTGACCCTTGACTTGTCTGTCCTAGACCTGAGCATGATATTGCAGTGGGAGCAGGTTGGCCTGGAGGTAGCCCAGGAGGGGGGAGAAGTTTTCACATCCATTTCTAAATTGAGTAGGTAAATACTGGTATACAGTTAATAGCAACCACTATTCTCAAAAATAATCACTGAGATGGAGTACAAGATATCTCAGCTATGATACATCATAAGGTATTCCTGAAAATAGAGTCAGGATTTGTTGCTGGCTCACACTATTAATCTTGTGCAGAGCAGCATCCCGGTGGTTGTGGAGCTCTCATTTACACGTAGCAGCGAGACAAAAGAGAGAGGCAAAGGCTGCTCAGGAAAGTGACATGATTGGCGTTAAAAGGCAGCTATTTGTTCTGCCTCTCAGATCTTTCTGAGACCAAAAAGAATGTAGGATAAATGCATTTTTCAAACAGCTCCTATTCCTTCTATGTAAAAATCTTTTCCACACATTTCGAGTTGTTTTAGAAGATTTGGCTGTCCTACTTGATCAGCTTTATTACAGCCTGATCTCTTGAAATGTAAAGCTCCAACTTGCTTTTCTTCAAGTGAAAGTTCCATGTCAAACCTCACCTTGAATTCTAAAATCATTATTAAAAAAAAAAAAAAAGCATAAGGCAAATCAGTTTGATTTTGATTGTTTTCTTTTTCTAAATCCATAGACACGAGGACATTAAGGTAGCAGCTGTCTGCACAGAGGAAAGTAGAGATGGAAGTGATTTGAAGAACTTGTGAGCTATGTGCGTAGGACTCTTTTTATGACAGAGTTTTTGCTTTGCAGAATGGAGTAGGCTTGTCTTGTTCTGCTCTATATTTGATGTCTGTGGTTTCCAAATTACTCTTAAGACAGAAGAGAATCATTCCAATCTCAAGGGACCAGAAATCAGAATCTGCTTATGTTGCAGGAAGAAAAGGGCAAAAACTGAGAAATAAATCAGTTGTGCACTGATTAGGAGTTAGGAAGAATCCCTTCAGCAAGAGTTTCTGCTGCTTAGCTTATCACAGAGAGAGAGGCGAGGTGCTGCGTTAGGAGAATTCATCCTGGTTGTTCTGCAGGGCGCCTGTTCCTCTGAGGTGGTTGCATCTTTGGGCAGGTTACTCAATCCCTCCTTGTCTCTGGTTTCCCTCAAAAGTTGAGGGAAAGAGAGTTCCCTCTCTTCCAGGCGCTGGAGGAAGCTCCGTGTTAGCCACGTGTTAGCCTCCTCGGCGGAGGAAGCTGCGTTGAGCACAGGCAGCCGTGCGGCGTGGCTGGGTTTGCGGGCCCCGTTCTGCACACAGCGCCGCTTCGGCACCGCTCAGCCGCACGGCTTTGAACCTCGCCTGCCAAGGGGGTTCTCTTCCTTTCCCAAAGTGGGAAATTCAGCGTTTACATGGGAAAATCTCATGTGTTGTCCCTCCTTTTCCCAACATGGCAGGCATTTGGGCTTGGAGAGAGCATGAGCTCTCAAAGATACTTTCTTAATATCTTAGAATCCAGTCTGGAAGGTATTTTAAAGCCTAGAGTTTGGGCTACATCTACCAGGAGGAAAGACCTGTCACTAAGCGCAGCTCGGTTCATAAGCACCAGTCTCCAGAAGACAAGTGACGGTTGTAATGGGGCTAATTCCCTCGGCAGCGTTGGCATAACACCATCAGGCTGTCTGGCACCGCGACGGTATTTCTTCCATGTAAGAAAACTAATCCCAAGCAAGATGGGTTTAGTGAGAGTTATGCTCTTTAAAGTGCTATTGCAGCAAGTAAAACAAGTGGCATCGTTTCTCAGTGTTTTAAAATAAGCAAGCCTCAAATCAATATGGATTTATTCTCATCTCTTCCTACATTACCCAGCAGGGCCTTTCCGTTCCAAACTCTTTAAGGAAAAAAAATGTATCTTCATGTAATGCAGTTTATGTCATGTAAAACAGATCAGGCATCCGATCATCCAGCTTGAATGGGTGCATTCCTGACCCAACCAGCCTTGCACGCTTGGTGTCCTGATAAGTGCCCGCTGGGACCCAGCTCCAGCTGGGATGCTGGTCTTGGAGGCTCTTCTTCCACTAAAGGAGAGCTTCACTTGTGGGGATTTTTTGGTGGCCTTTTTTGTTTTTTTTTCCTCATGTGAAAAGTGTTTTTCACTGGTGTGCAAAGTGTAATTGAATTGAATAACTGAAGTAATGCCCGAGGGTTGTTGGGTTGTTGTGGCTTTTGGTGGTGTTGGGTTTTTGTCTGGGGAGTTAATTTGGGGGGAGTTGTGTGAGAAGATGGTGACTTGCAGAAGTGATTTTCCATCCTTGAGGCAAATGCTCTCCAAAGCACAGCAGCTGGGGGCTGGGAGGTGGTGGTGGTGCCAGCGGGGGGACAGGTTCTATTTATTATCAGTGACATTGCTGTGGTTTTGACCCTTTTACCCTGACTCTTTGTGGGCTGTAACTGGCTAATTAAAAGCATGGTTAAGGTTGGCTACTGCTGTTTTCAGTGCAGCAGAAAAGCCTGTTTGGGAGCAGCTAAAGGAGGAATGGCTTTTAGGACAGCAGTTTCCTTGAGCAGGGACGCAGGTCAAGAACTGCTCCTTGGGCAATATTGAATACTTGGAGTGCTGAAGCATCATGAGACTCTGGGTCCTCACGAAGGCTGCAGTGACTCCTCCAGGGAAAGCTGCTCTCCACAAGCAGCCTAGGCAGCCCAACAGCAGCAGAGCACTTGGCCTTCATAATAGAAACTTAGGCTCTGTGTAGGCAGGTGTAGATGCAGGTGATGAAAAGCAGCTGCTGCTCGCTGTAGACTCCGGGTTGGAGATGCATGACATCAGATTTCAGAAGACCCTAGCTGCTCACTTACCGTTTTTAAGCTTCTAAAGCCTCTAACTTTTACGTCCAGATGGGGGCTAATCAAGTCCATTTTCATGGTGTATTCAGTGTCTCACTGCTGTTTCTTGTGCTCAGCAAAATCTGGCAGTGCAGGCAGCTGGCACGCAGGAAGCTCAAGCGCGCTCACCTGGGCAGCCGAACGCAGCAGACACGCACGTGCTGTCCCTGTCATCCCCAGCTCCCAGTGCTGAGTGCTCTGAGGTGCATTTAAACGTAGAAAGTTGGCTCTTCCAGCAGCGCCCAGCCTGGAGCGGCAGCTGTAGCACTGGAAGGCTAATGGGAGTCCCCACAGGCTCCCCCTCACCGAGCCTGAGCCCTTGCAAGGTGATCTGCTCCAGCAAGGGGCTGAAAATGTGTTGAGCCTACTCTTTCCCCCCTGAAAAGCGGTCTGGCAGGTATCGCATAGCGAGCCTCCTTCCTCCTGACTTCTCTGTGGTGATGGAGGAGTCTCCAGGGAAGTATTCGTTCATATTAGCGCATGGCAGTGCTCCCCAGCCCCGCAGCAGATGTCTGCATGTGCATTAAAGATGAGAGGGGTTGACCTCCAGCTCTGCAACAGAAGGGCACGCGGGGGACAGAAGCTCCGCAGACACAAATGACCAGCAATCAGGGACTTGTGCAAGAGAGCAGGGTCGTGCCTGCAACCAGCTGCAGCTCTCAAGGGTGACCCCATTTCCCCTGAACAAACAACTTTCTTCATCCTGACCCTGAAACAAGTTCTCAGGGAGGGAACATTTCTTTTAGACCAAGTGAATAGTTCTGCATTTTCTTTCTGTCTGCTCAGAACAGACTGGCCTAAACCACAAAATATTTTGCCAGTGAGAACACAAAGGTTCTGACTGATGAAAGCAGTTAAAAGTAAATGTGGAGTTAGTGCTTACTGCTAACCTGGACTCAGGCGGCACTCGGCTGTCTTAAAGCTCTCATGTTCAGCTTGGAGGTCTGGGAAACAGTGTGGTCAACTTATGTAAGGAGGCCCAAGAGCTGCTTTGCCAGCACAGGAACACAGAAGAGGCAGGGAAAGGTGGAGAGCTCTCATCTCTGCTCAGAAAGTGGGTCAGTGGTGGTCGGCGGTCACTCTGCCCCCCTGGTTTTCTGTCACGGTGCAGCTGGTGGCTTTGCGTGCCCAGGAGCAGTGTGAGCCTCCCTTCCACAAGGCAACACCCTGCGGGACGCAGCAGGGCTCGGCCCGGGAGTGACGGCTGGTTAACAGCTTCCATTTCAATTAATATTGTAAAGTAATACTAATCCATGCAAGTGTTGGTGATGGTTTATGTTTCCCTGTGCTTGCAGAGGTAAGGAAGCTTATTAGAAGTGATTGGAGAACAAAACCATGCTAGAAATCAGTCATCTGGATATAGTTTAAGGGTGTTTGAAGCTCAGCGACGTACCCTAGGGACTCTTGCTGGCAAAAATGTACAGTCCTTCAAATTCAATTTTCTTTGAGCAGTTTGCCTTCAGTCTGACCTTTGTAACGTGCAAAAGAGAATTGAGTAATTTTTAAAAATTGACATCTATCTGCTGGTGCTAAGTGAAATCTCGGGTGTTCCAAGGTTTAAAAGAAGCACACACATACAGGTGATATTTGAAATCTTGATGCAAATTATTTTTAATTTCAGATTAACGCAATTTTCTGTTTTTTATAAGAGGTGTTTACCCTGCCCCACAGAAGCAGTGCAAAGCTGTAGCGCCTCCAGCCTTTCCAGGGCTCTGATTCCAGCTGCTAGGAGCATGGCTCCGTGCAGAGGCAGCTTGGGCCAGGCGCGCTCTGGCTGCTGCCCCGCCAGGGGCTCCCTCGCAGCCGGGAAGCTGCGGAGCACGTGGGCTGGAAGAGCAGGGCAGCCCGGGGCTAGCTGGAGAGGTGCTGGTTGTTGCCCAGGGCACTTGCTTGTCTCCTCCTGCCGGGCTGGTCCCCAGCCCTTGCCTGCAGTTGCGCCCGTGCAGCAGCTCGGGCTCCGCGCTGCCGTGAAGAGGCGCCTTCCCTAACAGCCAGACCGAGCGGGAGGCGCCTTAAGGGCTATTTTTCAACTTCAAAGTACTGTAGTATAGAACAGATTTTAGAAGCCAGTGCTTACAGGAGAAAAGTAACCAAATCACTTCATGCTCTCTTCTTAGCCTATGTGAAAGAGTTAAAAATCCGCAGTATGAGAGGAATCAACAGTAAGGCCCAAAGGCAGTATCTTAGCTAGCTGCACTGCATTCTCTTTGCTGCCCATTCTCACATTGATTAAGATCTGATCACGGAGGTCATGGCAAACTTGCCTGCACTCCCTAAGGGGAGTTACTTTCTTTTCCAAAGTTGCTGCTTTTCTACTTTTCTGACAAATTGCAGAATATCTTCAGCAAGAAGCTCTGGTTCCTCCAGCGCTGCGGAGTGGCCCCCTCGGGGCATGTGGTGGAAGGAGACGATGTTGAGGTACTTCTTGCAGGCCCAGGCCCGGGGTACGTGCATGAGCTCGTGGGGGAAGGAGGCAGTGCCCGTAGGTACTTGCACGGGCAGCCTGGGAAGGAATAAAAGACTATTTCAACTGCTGAATTCAACAGGCAAGGGGAAGTTCCTTGGAAATTGCATTCTTCCAGGCCTGGGCACACTGCTTAGGTAATTAAAAGCTGATTTCCACATCCAAAATGTGTTTACTAGACAACACTGTTGGAGTTACAATTTTTGCACACATTTAAGACATCTTTGCAAGGGCATTAAGACATTAGCGGTGTGAGTACAAAAGTTAGAGCTCGAGAAGAGGGTGGGTGTCCCATTTCCTCATGCTGCACCCAAGGCTCAAGAGTTACGAACTGAGAAAAAAGCATCTAATTTGACAAGGGCTGGTAAGAGAGCTTCACTGTGAAGATTACCACTAAAGCCTGGTAAGCCTGTCAGAACAACGGGAGGGTGGGGTAGGGGAAGGATTATCCTGAGCTGCTACAAGAGGAGGAGGAAGAGAGGGGGAAAATGCAGTTAAAAAGTAAATCCTAACTAGAGCAAACATTTTGAACTGTGAACCTGTGCCCTGTACAGCAATATCCATGGACTAAAGCTCTTCCTTGCAACTGGCACAAATGCACTCCACGAGCAGGGTCGGGGGAAAAAACCAACAGCGTTTGAGGAGAAAGTATCTTATAAAGCAGCCTTTAACATGGTAACAAAAGCTGTAAATATCCCAAACACATAAACAGCACTCTCAGAAATGGCAGACTTTGACTTTATGAGGCACACAGGTTGTTGGGCGCATGTACACTAGAGTCTGAAAGGCAGGCACCCAGTTTCACGTTGCTCTTTGAGACTGCCCAGCTGTGCAGAAGCCCATCTTTCTCATCTCAACTAAGCAGAAACAGTGCACTATCCTGCCTATAGCACGGCCACCACAGCTTAAGGAACTGAGTCACCTTCTTGGGAGTCTTGTTTCCCAGCTAAGGAAGCACGCAGCAGTGAGCTGTGGCTGCAGCTTCCCTGCTTCTGAACCCTCAGAGCAGGGTTCAGCCTTCACTCCTACCCCAGCTGACCCAAGTGACGCAACCAAGCTGCAGCCAGAAGTGTTCCTGCCCAGCACAAAGAGCAGCTTAGCTTTCAGGTGATGCAGTTTGTCAATATCCTAAAGTTCCAAAACACAGAACTTAAATCCTTCACAGAAAATGGCAATCTGTTTCCAGAAGAGGGACATCCCTACATGAACATAAACGTGGAATACAGGCATCAGCCACAGCTAACTTAATATGTGAAATAAACTCCTGGACTACTTGCACTTGCGTTATCTTTACTTGGCTAAGCCCAAAGTGGGACTTCCTTAAGCTGTCTTGTTGGAGCCAGTGCTCCTTACTGCTGCTTTGTGATTCCTACCACATTTCCAAGCACAACCCTGCACATCACCCGGGAGCCCTGTCCTGCGAGGGAACCTTGTGATATAACACTGCAGCATTCAGAAATTTGCAGCTTTAAAGGCCTATCAGCCATTGCAACATTAAGTTCAAGGCAAAATATTTCAAGAAGAAACTACTTACTTTTCGTGGTTCTGTGCGCCTTTTCCCTTCTGCACATTTTCTTTATAGAAACGTATAGAGGAAACCATGCAGCCTCATACCCAGTAGATCATTACATTGGTGAGCAGATCATCCAGCGTGAACTTCCTGAAAAAGGTCAGCCCAGAGAGATTGCTCAGTTAGAACTAAACACCGTTTTATATTTCTTTGGCAAGGACTTGGCTCTTGGGTTTGGCTCTACGAAGCAATTGTTACAGCAAAATTAGTTGAACAGATACCTCACTGATAAGGAAGACAGTTGACCATGGCGGGTATTACTTCTACCTCCTGCCTCTTGTCGGTGGCCAAATGAGCCCGCTGAGACACAGACTGGAAAGTGGCATTTAAACTTGCACAGGGAGCACCCCACAGGTGCTTTGTGCTCCAGTGTAGCTGGCTGTGCTGTCCCTGCACTGGTGGGCACGAGAAGAGCACATGGAACAGCTTGTGGCATTTATTATTCATAAGCCCAAATGCTACCATAAGCTTTCCCTTGAGACATCACAGGAACTTCACCAACACATTCCACAATGCATTTTTCATATCAAATCATTAGCTGCATGCAGTGGAAATGTGCTAATCAAATCAATTTTCCTTGGACATTTTCCTAACATGACTGTCTTCTGTCAGATACCTCAGCACTTTTCAAAGAGGACATCAAAATCTCTAATTTCTGCCTCAAACCAAGAGTGACTTCATTAGCAAACATTAACTAGATGAAGTAAGACTGATTAATTTAACTCAAGTAAACAGAGAATTAAGTATCAGTATTAAAATGAATCATGAGCTCTATTTCCTGGCTCTTTAATACAGAGCACATTTTCATTGTTCTGTCCAAGTGAGGTTCTTCCACCTAAATCAGCTTTTCTAATCCCCAGAAGTTACAGGACATATCTCTTCTAGAGGACCAAGGTGGGAATGGAGTAGTCAGCCTTCAAAGCCTAGCTGCTCCTCTGTGTTTTGCAGTCCAACAGTGTCTTGTTTTGGTTTGTTTAAAAGGCGCTACAGGCTCCTTTTAAGATGGGGATAGCCAGAACATTTATTTAGCTACAACTTGGGGGTTAATCACAGCACTCAAAAGTGCTTACTTCTCCAGTCCCCCATCCTCTAAATTACAGAATTCTGGATCAGTCCAAGTAGAAAATATCTCCAAGATGTAGCTGGCCAGTCCTACAGGAGAGTCATTCAAACCACAGCCTGAAAGAGAGGAGGAAAATTTAAAAATTGGAATATCCACTATTGACCTCAGACTGTTTTAGAAGCTGCCATTTTAATACAGAGCAGGCAACTTGTTATAAAGCTGTTCCAGCAGTTGTGTTAAATGCAGGGGAAAAAAGAAGTACTAGAACAAGTCAGAGACTTTTATTGTTGAATCATAAACTGATAGTATCTGCTAACCAGGAGCTTCCATATTAGCTCACACAGTATGTTTTTTAAAGTGATGTAACAGTATTGGATTTCTGCTGGCCTTTTTTTCTTTTAATGAGCTAATAAGATTAGCTTGGTGTGCCAAGTAAGATTTGCTTCCATTAATGTGGAAGCTGTCATGTATTAACAGCATTACAGGACCAAACTCCACATGCCTACATACGTAAGAAGAGACCAGGAAGATTTCCTTCATTATCTCATGGAAAACCTTTTTAGGGATTATTAGAAAGTCATTAAGGACGAGCAAGGCTTTATTAAAAGGTTCATCTTTCACATTAGAAATAGCCAACTGCCTAATGTGGAACAAAGCTTAATATACCTTTTCTCATCTGTTTTGTTCGCCCAGAAGACCCACACCTGCTCTTGGAGCTTTGCTAATACAGCCCCGTGCTGTCAAGTACAGGCACCATAAATCATCCCAGCTGCTCAGTTCTGGCTTAGGAAAAGCTCTTCCCAAAGAACAGTGTGTATTTAAGTCCCATCCATGCACCTCACCCCAGTCCTCGCTCTGTGGTGCTGTGTACAGCTAGCACAATTTCATTAATAATTACAAGCTAAACGTGGTAATTGCGTTCCACTTATCAAGTAATTAACATTTATAACTGAAATACCAAATGTAACAAAAAGTTAAATTTGGCACTCCCTCCAGATCTGCAGAACTAGACAAGCAATAACCAGTTCTCCTGTACTTAACTGTGAAGGAAATGAGGAAGAGTGCATCAGTTTACAGATTGGAAAAACTGACACTGATCCTAGCAGCACTTCTGAGAGCACAGGCAAATTCCCAGACTTCTCAATCAACTGAAAGTGAACCCACACTCCATGCAAGTTTCCCAGGGAATAAGTGTAAAATCAGCTGCACAGCAGCCAATTTGATCGAAAGCCAAGTCTGAAGCAATCGCGAGCACGCTGTCAGCCAAAAGCCAGAGACGACTTCCGCGCCGAGGAGCCTGCTTCCACTGCCTGCCTGCGGCTCCCCTGCCACATCCCCTTGCTTGCAAGGTGGCCCTTTCCCAGCACAAGCCTGGGGAAGGTGCTGGCAGCCTCCCTGGCCTTGCCTCTGCCACCTACGCTCTGCTCCCTTCTGCAGAGACCTCCCTTCTGCCACGCTCCTCATTCAGCTCCCGAAACTTGAACTCGCTGCTGCTTCACAGTCTGCGTAGTCTGCTCTGACAAACCACAGATGACTGGTGGGGACAAGAATCAGCCAGAAAGCCACAGCAAAAGGAGCAAAGCTGGGTCTAGCCATCTGTCACCCACAGCTTCCCCATCTTTTCTTGAAGCATACAAAGAATTGAGAGACTAGAATCTTCCAGAGACCACAACTCAAAGCAAGCCAAATTATTTAAAATCTATTTAGTTATCATTTTCTGAACTAAGAAAATAGTTTCCTTAGCCGTGTGATCAAACCCCAGGGAGTGAACTGCTGCACTAAACCAAGATATATTCACTATTCTTGAATCAATGTCCTAGCAATGAGAGAAAACTAGATTTGATTTACTTTTCAGGTATTACTATCCCTGTAAATGATCTAGCTTGTATGCTGAGACAGCTAAAAGCTTCTTATAGTTTACATTATTTAAATGTGATCCATTCTCTGGGAAGAAATTATTCTCAGCATAGCTGATGTGTTTGAAGTGGAATTGTGGTCCCTGGTGAAGAGGAAAAGTATTACATAAATTCTTTTATTTATGAAAACTGAAAATTAGGTCAGCAGCCTTTAGAGGATGACAGGCACACGACCCTCCACTCAGTTGAGATGTGCAGATTTCCCGTTTATGCATGGAAGAAATGAGTTAAATGCTACCCACAGATATGTATTCTCTGCTGATTTGCACTGAAGAGGAGCATACCTTTAAAATTTTTCAAACTTTCCTACTTCAATTCGGGAAAAAAACAGATTTTATGTACCTTTTAAGCAATGTGTTTTGTTTCTAGAGAACAAAAGTACAATTAAAATCAACAGAGCAAGTATTCTGAGCTTTAAATGTTTTGTTTGCTTTACCAACGGTATCAGACCTTGCAGCCTGTATGTGGCCAAAGCAAGACTCCTTCAAGAACCTGTAGACTCATTTCTCCAAGAAGGGATACATCCGCTTGACATCTTTGTCCTGGAATCCAAAGAGCCCTGGAAAATAGCGTCCCAGCAGAACGGAGAGCACATGGCTGAAGCCTAATGAAACTTGGACTAAATTTAAGTGAAGGCCTTTCATATTGCTAAAAATAAACACAGAAAAGAAAGCACACAATTCAGTAAGAATCTGACTCTAAAGCTGTTATATTTAAAATGTTATTAAACAAATGGATACACTTAAATTCTGATCCTCTGATTCTATTGCTGCTTGTTGCCTTAGCTGTACTTTGTAGTCTCGCTTTCCATGTGAAAGCAACAAGTCAAAGGGGCAGCCAGCAGTAATCAGCATGACACTAGGCCACCAATCCTCCCCTCGCTACAAATACTGGTCCCACTCCAGACCTGGTCAGCAGCCATCACACAACTGCTACGCAGTGATTGTCTTTTTTGGAAGAAGTTCTGCATCACTGCTTAGCACTGAGCACTGGAGGCAGAAACTGCACAGTGCTCATGAGGACTTGGACAGGCATCTGAGGTGCATGAGCAATACTTAGCTATTTAGAGAGTAAAACAGCTTTGCACGCCAAGCGTCGAGCAGTGTGCCAAAGAGGTACTCACTTGGGAGCAATCTGGGCCAGATTGGTGCAGATGAGCCAGCCTCAGTCACCACCTTGTGCATAGAACTCAGTGAATCCCAATCTGCGCATCAGTTCATAGAAGACAGAAGCTGCACTTATAGAATTAAAGTCTGTTAGAAAATAAAAAAAAAACGTACTGCATTAACTCCTGCTATGCATTTATTCTCCCAGGAAAGGCAACAGCCAAGTTCCTAAGAAGCTACAAGTCTTCCTGGCTAGCGAGGCCCTTGTCAGGCCAAGGTAAGGTCCAAAGAATGAGCAGAAAGCAGGAGGACAAAGTCCAGTGCTCCTCTAGCCCCAGCAGACCTCCATGCGCTCGCCCCGCAGCGGGGTGGCTGGTCTCCCTGGGGCCCAGGGCCGCACTCCAGCTGATGTGCCCAGCACTGCTGCCACTGCCCTGGGAACGTGTTCCCGGCCTGCCATGAGTGGTGCTGGTTTAACGACAGCTGGACCCGAAGCATCAACCAGTACCGCGATCTTCCAGCAAAGACAGCCCACTTCCAGATGCACATGAGCAGCCCTGCCAGATCAGAGCCATGGAAGTGGGGAGAGCAAAGCCAATCCCTCCTCCCTCCCCACAAACCCCTCACCCACACACGCAGGTACGAAGCTCAGCGACACCCTAAACAAGCTACCGAGCTCAGATGTTCCACACTGGGGAAGTGAGAGGAACCAGGAGGGGCTGTTCTGCTACTAGGGGCTGCTCTGTCACTATGAGACCAAGCGCTGTATAAAGCTCAACCTCTTCCCACACAGCCTACCTTTCTTGTGGGGAGCTTCAGAGAAGCTGTAGCCAGGGATAGATGGGCAAATGACTTCAAAAACGTGCTCAGCGCTGAGACCGTGGCTAGCAGGGTCCGTCAGAAGAGGGATAATCTTGTAAAACTCATAAAATGAGCCTGGCCATCCGTGAACCATTAATAATGGCTTTGCAGACTGGCCTACTGGCAGGCGAGGAGGCTTTACATGAACGAAATGGATATCGATACCTGTAAAAAAAAAAAAAAATAATTCACATGCCCAATTTTATCACAACACTAAAACCAATCACAGAACCGAGGGAGTCGGAAGCCTTCTGGTGACTATGCAAACACCCCGCACCTATGTGGATCCATTTACCCAAGGAACTTAAAGGACTTTATAACGGGCAATTAAGCACCACAGCAGCCAAATGAGGTAGGCATATTTCTGCTTTAGACTAAATTGGCAAATTAAGGCCTACAAATGAAGCAATCTACTAACGGTAACACAGTGACTCACGCAGCTCAAAAGGCAAAAGAGACAATTACATCATTTATTCCAAGTGGCTGAATATCACATGCCCTTAAATTTCACCCAAATATTCCTACGCAGGGCCTACCACAGCTTTGCTTCCTAAAAGACATGCAATTATGGCTTGAAGGCATTGAGAAGCCATCACAGCCAGCAGCGCTTGGTTCGGGGGAAGTTAATCACTTTCCTTGTTTTGCGCAAGCCTTCTTTTACATTTCAACATGTCTGGCTTCTGTCTCCTCCATTGATCCTAATCTTGCAGCAAAATGCATTTTAAAAGCCTCCAGTAAGCATTCCCTCCCTGTGGAGACCTCCTGCAATCAAGACATACATCTTAACTTTTGATAAGCTAATCGAGAATTTTAGGGGAAAAAAAATGCCTTGCTAAAAGAGATTTAACAGCTTGATTTTATGGTTCTTTTCTACTGTTTGTCCAGAGTGTTCAGTATCCTTCCAAGTAAGACAAATTGGGAAACCATATTCTAGAGTCATTCCTTCAGTGTTAAGCAAAAGCTAAGAATTGCAGTTGTGTTTCCTGTGTGAGCTGTATGATATATAAACAGTGTCACACTAGGAGTTCCTGGTGAGCTGCTTATTCTCAGACCTGCTCAAGGCTCTGCTTTCCACAATACAGTAATTTGCTCTAGCAGCAGAGCCTGCATGCCTCACTTTTTGATACATATATAAACATTTCTTAATTGCAGCAGCTCCAGCTCACCAACCATCTCAGCCTCTCTCACTGACTGAGATTTCCCCATCCTTGCATACAATCCTGTGAATTCTGTATTCTCTTGGAAATGTGCAGTGCTGACAGAAGTTATGACTCTGACCTTTCACATGTTAACATGTTAACATGTTAACATGTTAACTTTGGCTTATCATGGCCTCCGTGCATCTCTATTGATTCTTAATGCCAAAACCTCTCCTTATATTGCTATCTCCATACATTCCCTCAGGTTCCTTTTCCTTTCTCATGTCTCAGACAATACACTGTTTTCCTTTTTGAGAGAGGACTCTGTGTTTTGTCTTGCTTGACACTGTTGCTTATGTTTGAAACTTTGGTGTCTACCTGCTATATTACAGAATTACGGAATGGTTAAGGTTGGAAGGGACCTCTAGAGATCCTCTAGTCCAACCTCCTGCACATGCAGGGTCACCTAGAGCATGTGGAACAGAGTGGCATCCAGGCAGGTTTGGAAGATCTCCAAAGAAGGAGACTCCACAATCTCTCGGCTCTCTATATAACAATCCTTAATTTATTGTCACAGATCTATTCTATGTATTACAGACAGCTGCTTCATGTCAAATAACATGCATGTATGGGCTCTAGTAACAATAAAATAGTAGACCCAAGCTTGAATTTTTGCATGATAGCATACAAGTTAGGGGACACAGATACATCCTAAGATCCAGTTCTGCTTCCAAAAGCCTTTGCTTGGCTCCTGCCAGCTGATGACCTGTCTGTGCACAGGGGGATTCCACATGTCCTTCCTCTTCCTGAGTATTTCAATTACGACAGGGAAGTTTCTCACCTCTGGTGCAGCATTCATACTATGGATACCTCTTGTAGACAAGATTATGGATCACTGTTTACTTATTTTTAATTGAAAAAGCCACACACCTTGAATTTTAGTTTTGAAGTGTGGGTATTTATTGAGAACTTCGACTTGTTTCTTCCAGTTGAATTGATTCTTCCAGTAGGAGACAATCTTCTTGAGATATACTGAATTAATCCCATACTGGAAACAACTGTTCTCCAGTGGCTCAGTGAATCGAGCTTGGTCGAGTCTCCTAAATAAGTCCTAAAGGAAAAAATAAAGAAGGAAAGAGATGCTACAAGCATTTATGTCTGCCAGCTTATGGTTTAGTTACTGTACATGCTTTCTGGTTATTCCCAAGTAAAACAGGAAGTGCAATGAGAAAACAAAAAAGATGACACTCTCCAAAGATGCCTGTATGTTTTGCTGATGCACCATCATCCATCCCAACTCCTGCTTTTCTCTAGAAGCCCTCCTTCCTCTCCCATTTCCAGCTGCCTTCAACTCTCTCACAGTGTTTGTTCAGAAGCACTGACCTGTTTGCAAGGCTGATAGCTACAGAGATAATATTTTCTAATCCTTCTAACAGCACCCAAAACCAAGAGGCAGCTATGAAGAAGCTTGTTTGTGGTACTCATCTCCATGGCAAATGGTTACTCTTCTAGATGAAAAGAGGATAGGGCACCTGGCAGAGTGATTACCAAAAGTGCTGAAGTGGCTTCAAAGCACAAGTTTCTTTACCTTTCCATGCTATTTTGTTCCCCTGGCTACTATCAATGCATGAATCTCTCGGACCTTTTGCTCTCCTTCCCAAACCAACAGGCTGGGCATCTCATCTTCACTGGTAAACACACCAGTAGATTTCATGTAGCCAAAGCTGGTGAAATGAGACTTGGAATGAAAGTTTCCACCTCCAGAAATTAGCATGGTACTATTAAAATGAGCATTGTACTGCCCTTTAACAATTTATGGGTGGGAGGCAAAGTCAATCCAAAATCTCCCACAAGGAAGGACAGCCAAGAGCCCCTTCCCACTGCAAACAGAATCACAGGATAGCTGGGGTTAGAAGGGCCTTCTGGAGATCCTATCATCCCTGCTCAGGCCTCTGTGGGGTTTAAACCAGAGCAACATTTTTGAGTACAGCCAGAAAGGCAGCTCCTGTTCTGACTGTGTTGAGTTAGGTGTGTGCACTGCTCATGCACTCTCAGGCCAGGTAAGCTGGTCGCAGGGGAACTCACCTTCACGGGCAGGTAACACGAGAAAGCCACGCTGTCCTTACCCCTTGCTAATGTGGTTAAACTAGAGCGTACAGAAAGCCCGGGTTTTAGATAAAACTTCTAATATATTGTTACATACAGGCTGTTTTGTCCTTGCTCAGCAACTTTAAAAGCAAAAAAAAGTTTTATCCGATGTATGCCACTATAACTTTAATCGCTAGTTTTTGCAAAAATTTATTTAGAAAGAAGAATTTACTACTGATGGCTGATGACTCAATATTGTTGCAATACTACAATATAGTATTGTGCATTTCAAAAAATCTGTAGGTTAACTTTGTGTGCAGTGCAAAGGAAATCATATTTATTACAGATCAATGTCCATTTATATCACTAAGGAGAACAAACGAAGCATTAAAAAAATGGGAAAAAAAATCAGGCTTCACAGAGAAAGCAATCCATTATAACTGAATAACATGGGCAATCCCATGAGTACTGTTCAAATCATTATTCCCGACGGGTCTAGGAAATTGCACAAGCCCTGATTAAAAACACAATCAACAGCTTTGCTAGCTAACAAATTCTGCAACCTAAGTATTTTTACCATTTTTGTACCATGATGTTAGTGCTGACCAAAGGAATAAATCAATTAGAGAAGAACTACCATTTGAGCATTTAAAAGTTGCAGCAGTCTTTAGCTGCAGACAAAAGACATTCAAGAAAACAAAATATTTGTATCTGCCTTTGAAAGAAATAAAGACATTATTATTATTATTACGGGCTATACAGTCAGCCTGAGCAAGGGCTATCTATCCATTCAAACCTATCTGTAAACTAATAGAAAATCATTTCCCACTCCTGCCTTGATTCCTTGTTTTTACAGAAGTAGTTAGTGGTTCAGTTTAAAAACTACTTCCAAACAAGTTCCACATTTACTTGGTCATTTCATACTTCTCTCTCCCCTGTATAGAAATGTGCTTACGCTCAGCTCTTCGTCGGTAGTTTCCACCTTAAATGGTCAAATAGTTGCGTCTTCTTCAGCGTCAGGCTTTTGTCCCCTGCCCCACCATCCCTCTTTAAAGGGTAAACTGTCTTCTTTCTTCTTGGAAAGGAAGTAGTAGTAGATGACTGTTCCCACAATCAGGGTCACAAGTATCCCAAGCAGTGTAATGCCTGCAGAAGAAGAACCAAACACTGGTGAGCCTAATAGGATAGTTCAGAAGCATGTGACATACTTCAAAAAATACAAAAGCTTGGTCATTTTTTAAGATAGGATTTGATCTACATGTTTTAAGTTTCACTGATCAGACTCAGGACATCAATACTTTGCATTTATATAGAATAAGACATCAGACAAATAGATTGTGTTAGCAAAATATTGATCACATTGTATATTTTTGCCTTATGGATGCTGTGTGCTCCGTGTTGGTGGACGCATTTTGTTGCCTAGGCCACAAACTGACATCTCTAGAGGGATCGTACTGTTACAGCATTTGGTCAGCACTGAATTTGGGAGAAACCTCCATATCCACAGAATTAGTTCTTCAGCTTGCCCATTTCCCCATGGTGTAAACAGCAGGCAGAGCAAAGGCTCTAGGTCTCAGAGGCCCCCGTTCCTTCTGGTGCACTACCCAAGAGCAGAGCGTGAGGGCAGACGCGTCCAGCCTCCACGTCAGCCTGGGAACCAGGGGCAGGGAGGGAGTATTTGCACAGTAGTCAACAGCAGTGCAAAGGGTAGAAACACCTTCTCTTTCCTTGGCCCTCTGAACCCTTTAAAACGAAAACAAAAGAGGGCATACATGCCCTATTGCTTCTAAAACACCCTGCAAGTGACAAAAATCAGCCTGAAATCAATTTTGAATATTTTTGAACTGCTTCATGCTACAAGTAGAA
>JAVCKT010001407.1:0-20546 GCA_032273925.1 Rhynchotus rufescens
CCCGCAACACTCTGGGGTGCATCCCATCAGGGCCCATAGATTTGTGGGTGTCGAGTCTCCCTAGATGCTCCCTGACCGTATGAAGTAGAGAGAAAAGTGTTATTATATTTTTCCCAGCCTTCCAGAAATATCAGCTGTCACTATTTGCATGAGTAACTATTTTATTTTTGCCAAGAGAAAACAATTTGACAGCAGTCAAAATGTTTCTTTCCTGGCCAGTCTTATGCTCGATCCTCTCCTATCATGATATACTTCTATATGAGGTCAAAACCTCATATCTTGTAAGGATCTACTTCTTGAGGTTTCACAGGCAGTCTTTGTCATTATGTTACTTTGTGTCCAACCATAATCTAGGAATAAATCACTCATGAGATGACCTCTACTACACTATCTCAGTTTCAGAGTTTAAGAAGATTAGGACTTAGATTTTCTTTGCATGATATCCACCGTGGGCAAAAGATGCAATAGAAATGGAATTGTCAGCCTCGACAAGTATATGGAAAGAAAAAGCATTGTATTGGGGGCATTTGTGAAATATAAGTGGAGAGGAATTAGAAGGGCAACTAGTTAACAAAAATTAATTAATGAAGAGGTAATCAACACAGCACAGTTTGTTTGATACTCTGCAGAGATACAGCATATAATTTAATTCATATTATGCCAAGTTGTATGAGCTACATATTTCTGCAACACAAGGAGCAACTCCACAACAGTGAACACTTTTCAGTAAGAAAGAGTAGCCAGTCGATGGCTCCACCAGGAACTCTGCTAAGAGATGTTGCTTGTTAAATGGAGAGAACTTCTTAATTTGCTCTTTCAGCATTTGTCATTAGTGTTATGTTCTGAGCTAAGCCTCTGACTTTAGCGTTCCTAAAGAACGAGAATTAGTCCTGCTCTATGTTACTGCTGAAATTATGCAAACAGCTGATTTTTGATATTCAGCTGCCATTGTCTGGATCGTTACTTCCCCACCCCCCTTTTTATTTTATTCTTCTTGAGAAATTCCAAAACTGAATCAAGGCCACATATTACAACTAATTGCATCTGTTTCTGAACTAAGTAGGGTGGACTAAGGTCTATAAGATGTAAATAATTATGCTTATTTATTTAGTAACAACTTTCAATAGAAGGATGAAAGAATGTAGGTAAATTCCAAGCATTAATTATAAATTATGTGCTTCTTATGCACAATGGAATGTGCACGAGAGGGACTCCTTTTGCTTTTTCCTCTTGCAAGCAAGGAAGTAATACATAATTACATACCTTTGTAATGCAGTATCCCTTGACGATAAAGAGATTTTGACAAATGAAAAGAGCAAAGTGACAAATGGACTCAATTGTTGAGGTCAGAATAAATCCCCAGATATCTCTATACCATGCAACAGGATCATATTCATGTTATTAGCCTCTTTCTTTTTCCTCAGTTATTTCATTCTCCTTTTGGAAACTCCGACTGTGGTACTGATTGGAGACGTTCAGAGGTCAGGGTAGATAAAGCATACAATTTCTGAGAGATTCCTTATAGCATGCTGAGTAAGTGTGACGTGTTAGGTTTGATAAGTACGTAGAGATTAAAGATAAACTTAACACTAACTTAACACCATGTGTGATTTTTCTGAGGAATATCTACCTTTTCATGAGCTTGACAACTCATGCTGTTGAAACTCTAGAAAAAAACAAGTATCATGAAAAAGAATAAGGAAAATTCTGTGATTTGTTTTGCTTGAGATGGAATATAGGATTTCAAAGTATGAGAGTATTTGTATGGGGGATTTGAGGATATTGCTTTTGACTGATGGACATTGAGAAACAGAGTAAGGAGAGAAAGTCGGAGTCTTCCAAAGTAGGAAATTGGGGCTCATAGCTCAAACCTTACCCAGGAACTGCTGTTCTTACAAACCTACATTTCTTATACTCAAAAAAATACAGGATGAGAAAGTATGAGACAAACTCCTTTATCAGAAACACAGAGTAAGAATTTTCTTTGTATTTTTATCAAAGACATGCAGAAATTCATAATGAAAAACCTTTACCATTCCTTCATATGGGAATAAGATGATATATCAACAAGGTCCTAACTTATTTTCTCTTTTACAGGGCTCCTTTATTTTTTTTTCTACTTTTATTGACAAATATGTCTTTTCAATTAGACTCATAGTAGTACAATCTTTCTCTCAATAATTGTACCTATGTGCTTTTTCAGTGGCAATCAAAACCTTATTTACAGCGATTAGATTAAATTTTGTATAGCTTCTCCTAAAGCCAGTAAAGGCTAAAAAAATAATAAAATGACAGTGTGTGAGTGTGCATAATAGAGAAGGCGAGTTTGCAAAGTTCTTAACATCAATATTTATAAATTTAAGAGTGGAAAATGTGTGAGTTGTTTGTATTATCTCCTAGTTGCTATACCTAGTGCTGCAGAAGTGTTTTAGGGCTTGCAAAAGAACTAGATTTGAAGTCCTTTTTACTGCTTAGAAACTGATTCTCCTATTTGTGTTGCATTCTAAACAGAGTATGTAACATTCACAGCTGGAAGTGAATTGTATATGGATGCATTCTAGTTGTATTAATAGAAAAAAAATCTATTAAAATTCCCCAAAAACTTACAATTAAATGGGATTTAGTGAAGGTTGAGGGCAAATACTGAATGTTGAATTGTCCATAAGAATAGAAAGTAAAAACAAATTTTGGGTTTTTTTTTTATAACTATATTATGTAAGACAATATACATCTCTGAATTTTATCTCACAGCTTAAAGAAAGTTAGAAAGATGCTATAGAAATTTTGAGCCAACATGAGACGCAAAAAATTTATACTTGAGTATTGGCCTCTTGTCAATATGGCAAATTGGCCTTTTGAAAATATTGGCCTTTTGAAAATATGTCTCTAAAATTTATTTTAAAAAGTCTATATCATAGTTGAAAAAGTGTATTGCATAGTGCTTGCAGAATGAGATTTTGAGAAGCTATTCTTTGTATGTTTGCTGAAGTAATTTATATGTTACCCTTAAGAATACATATTAATTCTATCGATTTGAATGTTTGAAGTGCTCCGAACACTGAATATTGTTTTTGGAGAGACAAGGCAAGATTCAATTTAGCTTCAGATAATTTAGTGTTTGTATCTGTGTTTGGAAAAAAAGGAAATTATCTGAAATTACTAATCTTTTTCAATTGCTGCTACTGTCACATAAAAAAAAAATTGGGGTATAGGTGCACTACTTGAGTTGGTGGGCTGGCCACTGCTAGATATTTTCAAACATTTTTTCCAAAAAGAAAAAAGAGAGAAATAAAAATAAATGCTAGTTTCTTTGATTATAATTTTTATCTCTAATGATCTTTCTATCCTTTTTAAAATTAGGTACCCAAATTGAAAAGGATACAATAAGGGTTAATAAGATAACATATTAAGACTCAAAGCAAAGCTACACTACCAAAAAGTGCACTACTACTAATTTTTTTAAATAAATATTTTTCCTTAATTAATGTGAATTTTAGGAGTTTTCCAGTATACTTTCTAATTAATAGATATAAAAAAAAAAAAAAAGGAAAAAGAAAAAAAAAAAGAAAAACAGAAAAATGTAGATTTTTCTGGATTTAAATTTTATACCATTCTAGCTTTTATGTTTGAAGGAGATCTACAGCATTTGGACATATTTGTTGGGTTTACTATCCATTTGATTCAATAACAGCAGCATAGTATATTTAGAATGCACTCTTGAGAATTGATGCTAAATGACTACAATGTTAGTGACTACTACTTTTCTCACAGGAAGAGTATATATGTCATTCCTGTTCACATTTCTCAATTGTTAGCATACTTAACAATGAACTAGTAGGCTATTTCCAATTTGTTCTGTATTCTGTCTAGGGGAGGAGGATGAGACTTAACACTAGTGCATGTATAAAAAAAATAGTGACATATGAATAAAATTTTGTACTCTTTCTGGTGTGCTTATGAAACATATCTGTTTCATCTGTTTCGTAAACTGTAGTGCATTTATAAAACAGGTTAACAAATTAACTGTGAAACTCCTTTTCTTTCATAAAGTTAAAGAAACTTCTTGTATGTCCTGATTTTGCAGGCCAACTGACAGAACTGGAGTTGAAGTAATACCATCTAACTTAAACGCTTTTAAATACTTTTCTTTTACATAATTAGAAAGCGTAAGCAGTGATAATTCACTTAAAAAAATATTTTTTTGAGAAAATCAGGTTAGATCTTTACTGTGTTTTTCAGTTCTTTAAGGTGGGAAAACTAAGGTTTTGTGAGCACTTCTACTGTGTTTTCTATATTTTTATTCATGTAATCATATAAAGTGAGCATAAAAGTGGTACTTCAGAAACATTTAATCTTTTCTTTATAAGAATCTAGATTTACTTTCTAATGTCAAAGGCTAGTTCACTTGCTCTGAAGTGCGATTAATGATACCTGAGCTGTAAATCATCAGTAGTGTGGCCTTTCTGTAGCCTTGGTGCTGGATCATTAAAGCTTCAAGGAGCACAGCCGTTAACTTCAGTGAGCACCAGATGACCCATGCTACATTATGCACTTCTTTGTAACAAGGAAGTATAATAACAGAATACATTTAGTTCATTTTTATAAATTCTATAAATCAATTTTTTAGCTTGTTTCTGCCTCCCACAGTCTTTAAAACCTTCATGACTTGTGCTGATCTGGATTTGTAATATAATTCTTAAAAGCTTTTGATATGTATAAGAGATCTGAAATATTTATATGAATTAATTATTTATTCCCCAAGTGATTCAGTTCTGTCATTTTTTTTCATAAATATTTCAGATTTCCATGGATTTTTTTTAATTGTCATCATAGTTTTGATATTTGAAGAAAGAGGACTTTTAATTAGACTAAATATGTGTTTGTATATATATGGATACTAGTGTTTATTATATGCGTTTGTATCAGTTTCGATGATTGTTCTGTCTGGGAAAGTATATGTTAGGGAAGGTTCCAATCCTGTAACAACTTGCATGTGTCTATACCCTCACACACTCAAAATCTTAAACTTTAGGTGAATGCTCTCCCGAGAGGATTATGAAGTCCAGTTAGGAATTAGGATCTTTATACACGAAAAGAAATAGAACTCCAGGAAGTGAATCTGAAAAGCTGGTGTGAAATACTGAGTACAAAATCTAATTTCTGTTTGCTCCATGGAGCATAGGTGCTGAAGTCCATCTGATCTTTGGCAAAACCTATGACTATTTGAAATACAGAAAGTAGAAACTTCTCCTCAGGGTAGCTGCCTACTTTTTCTCACTCTATGAGAAAGTTTCTTTCTCACTTTTTCACTCTGTGAAAAGACTGATAAGAGATCATCTCAAAATTTTTGAAGTATGACTGCTAAAAGGGAGTGGGTGTGTGACTGTATGATTCTGCTTTCCTCTTAAATTATTTCCTGATAGTTAAATTAATAAGTGGAAAGTATGGCTCTGTTATGTCTTTTAAATCAAGTTTAAATCAAATGGAGAGTGAAAAAGATAGAGCCAGGTGAGTAAGTTACTGTACTGAAAGCTGTCTCCTCTCTCTTTGGACCACTATATTTAGCCAGACAGAGAGGATCTAAATGCAGCACATGCACAGTTTATTTATTTTACCAATTGTTTTTTGATGCCTGCACAAAATAGATAGATAAGAATAATGAGCTAGGAAACTACATATTACTGTGCTTACCAGGACTGATGAGGGGAATGTGTGCCAGTCAGGTGGTTGTCTGTCAAGTAGAGAGGTGTCAGCCTCTAAGTTTTTTAGTATAGGCTGATCCATGATGCTTTCTTTTCTGTGTCTGTGTTTTCCTCACTTTGCCTCCCCTCCTTTCCCCTCTCCCTTCTCCTTCCCCCTAGTTCCTCCTTCCTTCCGTCCTTCCTTCCTTCCTTCCTTCCTTCCTTCCTTCCTTCCTTCCATCCATCCATCCATCCATCCATCCATCTTGGAGGTGGAGTTTTCTACCCTTTATTATTGTATTTGTCTTCTTGAATGTTTGAGCTTCTCACTATTCCATCTAAACAGTTTGGACAGTTGTAAAAACATATGAAAATTGGTGTAGTTGGCTTCTAATCACTTTCAGGATTCAAAGAGGTGTCAAATCATGGATTTTGTAGGATCATTTGTGCTTTCAGGTTTCCTTCACGGGGAATCAGATATTTCAGCAAGTATTTTTTCTTTTTTTTTTTTTTGCCAAAATATGCAGTATTTTGCCCTCTCTGATTCTACAATCAGGGAGCCATCTAAGCCTTGGACAGGATGTTATCCCTGTGGAGTAAATCTGGCATATTCTTTCTGCTTTCGGAAAATAATAGATGGGTAGATTTTAAATATAACAAACACAAATAAATAACTCCCCCCTCACACACACCCAAATCAATTTATTTCAGAGAGCTGATATGTCTACACAGCACCTTTCTCTCACACCGCTGTCAGATGGACTGCTTTATAGATATGCCAGCTATTTTAGAAAACTTTTCTAAATCTTCTTTCTAATCTTCTTTCTTTCTTTTCTTCTTTCTAACTTTTCTAATCTTCTTTCAGCAAGGTTCTAGCCAGTCAAGGCAAGATGCTGTTGTAGCGTCAAGGCGTTCAAATGTTATCACTTCCTCTCATTAAGGATGAAAACTATCTTTTCCTTGAAAGAGACTTAAATTCTTAGAACTATGCTCAAAAGAAATGTCTAAATCATATGGACTTTCCTCCTCTGTTTGACAGATTATCAAAATTTATAGTGTTACCTTACATCAAATCCAAAAACCTCTTAAGTCTTGCAATCCTATTCTTCATGTCATCTGTTACCCAGCTCACTAGGTCACTTATGTTTAGGGTCTCTTACTAGGTGCAACAAAAAGCAGGATATACACAGCTTAAGAGTTGTATTCCTTTCCATGTCGGTATTTTTCCTCTTGAATCCTTGAGTCACTCACTATTCCATTGTTACAACTGTGAAAGGTTATTATTAGCTCTTTTAGAAAAGAGATATCTCTTTTAGAAAACCTTTGCCTTTAAGACTCATGGGAGACAAATATCTACGTGATTGTTAAAGGTTCTTTTGAGTCAATTATTTTTAAACCGACTTATCCTGCAGATTGCAGCCTGCATCAAGAGTTGCTGTATACAGTCTCTGTTATTTGACTGTATTGTAACAAATATTGTGGGTCTGTGATTATTTATTTGATGATTTGTGATCCTCTGTAACAGTAACTTTCTATTTACTACTTTTTTTTTTCTTTTGTGGTGTTACAATACAATTTACATCTGTTTCTAGGACACTGTAGAATACATTTGTGCTGTATTTATTTGTGTATAATCTCTTTTGATCCATGCTTTTCATAAGGGCACATCCATAATTAATGTTACAGGCATTTTATTTTTTTTTTCCCCAGAGATAAAGGAAATATCTATTCCCATAGCTCATTTGGACCTGCAGGGAAATAGTGTTTCTGAGACTTAAGTAAGCCATTCTGCATCCCGCTTTGGTACTGAATATTTTTTCCCTCTGAACCACTACTTCAGTATGTATCAAGCAGGATATTTAGCCCTGAAATCAACTACATTCAGATATCTCATCTGTTTAAAGAAAACTTGGAAACATATGAATATAGATCTTTACAACTCTGTACATAAACAAAAACTATATATATATAATCACTGAATGTAATATGGTAATAAAACTTCAGAACACATAAAATCTCAGTCACTAACGTACTGGCTTCACATGGACTCATAATTAATTCATAGTCTGCCTCAACTGTGGCTAGGGGAAAGGACATAAACAAAGAGTGTGGAGTTTTGGTTTTTTTTCCCCTCTGTGACTTCTTCTCTGCCAAATTCCAAATGAAATGAAACCAAAGCTGGCACTGCACAAAATTTGATTCAGAGGAAACTTCAGACACTAAAGCCATTAAGCACACATATCCTAAATAAAAAATGAGTTGTCTGCAAGCTTCCTTGACATGGTCTGCAATGTCTAGTATAAAAAAAACACAGCTCAGTGAATTGTCAAGTGTGGCTAAAGTAAACAAAACAAAGCAAAACTCCTTTTCTCCTCCCTTATTTCCCCTTGCAGTTTATATGGAGATACAATACTAAAGATATAATAGTTATAAGCCAGTATGCAGAAACAGAATATTTTTTATCACTAAGTCATTGCAGTACATTTTGCAAAAACGAGATGCAATCATTTACTGCTTTGAAAAGTACTTACACTGTTTCATCTCTACATTCAACAAATGAAGAGCTAGAATTTTTGTCTTTTCTGTGTGAATATTAATTGCAGTTGTACTAGTTAAGAGGCTCTAGTTAAGTCTAGTTAAGTCTCTGTAGCATATCTTGGAGACAGTAATTGTGGCATTCAGAAAGTATCTGCAGGTTCTCTGGATTTCTTCCTGTCTAGACACTGATGGTTTTTAAATGGAATCATAGACCATTTTCTAAAGCCCACATCAGGCAACTCCTAAAGGAAGTAGACTGTTAGTTGGTTTCAATTTGTTGTACTGGCAAACCCACATCTCCCCTGAAATGTGTCCTGCTCCGTTTCCACTGAATGTACATGGTTTACAGTTAAAAAGAAACAACTAGTTAGAGTAATTTTGTTATCTGAGCAAATCCTCATGTGTATTCTCTCTCATTGACTCTGAGCAGTTGAAGTCCTGCAAACCTGCAAAAATCTGTTTAGTTAATGCTATGATGAATTCCACTGCCCTCTGGCAATATTTACAATAAGATGCATGACTTTATCTGACAGCTTTTAGATCTAAAGACAGCTGATGAAAAGTAAAATGCTAATGATCACACCATCTGAAATTGCTTTCACTGGCATAAATGATACATAATAATATTCCCTCTATCTCAGAATAAGAAGTGTACCACAATGAATCAACATAAAATAAGTAAAATACAATTAAAACAAACAAACAAAAGAAATAAACATCTTTCCCTAATAAACAAACCAATATTAAATAACATTTAATCCAATATTAACTGGATTCATCCAATAACATGTAATCCAATATTAAATAACATTTTAGTTACTTTCCTGTTTTTAATCTCAACTTGTAGCTTTTTTTCCCAAATGTTTGTACATTCTCTTTTTCACTTACATTTGTTGAGATATATCCCATTTGTATGTCTTGAGAACATGCCATAAAATGGGAACCAAGGACAGCAAAGACTAAAGAGAAAATCTGATATAGGATAGATTTATAAGACATGAGGTGATCAATGTGAGGGTGATGAGTTTGAATTAAAGCTTACACCATAAAAATGTGATGTTTTTAACAAAATTTTAGTGTTCAGTTCTTTAATGACAAACTGCAGTAACTAAGAATGAATTAAATTATAGTGTCTTTAACTCTTTATAGGAATTATGATTCTGCTGTATTTTGTTCTGCCTTTTCCTTGCCAAAAGTCTATTTAAGTAGAGCATTGAGATTCAAATACAAAAATTATTTTCCAGCAATATGCAGATTTCTGGAAATATGCAGTTATTTCGGTGTACGTTTCTTACAGATTACATTACAGAATCACAGAATCACAGAATGGTTAAGGTTGGAAAGGACCTCTAGAGATCATCTAATCTAACCTTCCTGCTCGAGCAGGGGCATCCAGAGTATGTGGCACAGGGTGGTATCCAGACAGGTTTTGAAGACCTCCACGGAAGTAGACTCCACAACCTCCCCGGGTAGCCTGTTCCAGTGCTCTGTTACCCTCACAAGAAAGAAATTCTTCCTCACATGGAGAATGAACTTGCTGTGTTTCAGCTTATGCTCATTTCCGCTTGTCCTATTGCTCGTCACCGCTGAGAAGAGCTTGTCCCCTTCTTCCCCGCATTCTCCCTTCATGAACTTATACATGTTAAACATATCATAGAATCATAGAATTCTTAAGGTTGGAAGGATCTCAGAGGTCATCTAGTCCAATCCCCCTGCACACGCAGGGTCACCTAGAGCACGTGGCACAGGGCTGCATCCAAGCGGGTTTTAAAGACATTCATTAGTTAGTAAACTCTAGTCTTGTTTCTGTATCAAGAGAAGTATATCTGACCTGAGAAGTCAGGACCAAACTTTCTTTCTTACCTGTGTTTTTTTTTTTTTTTTCCCCAAATATTTTGCTTAGTTTGGAATTACTTCATTTTTAAAGAGTAAAAGCATAAGGAAGCCGTTGGCAGTATTTCCACCTCCCGCCCAGAGCTGTGTTTACACACAAAATTTGCAGCACTTCTTGCATCCTGGCCCGTTTCTCGTGCAGGCTGTGGACACAGAGATGGGGTGAAGCAGGTGTCCTTGCAGCTGTGTTTAACTCAGACACTGCAGTGGGAAAAAATCAGTTGCGCTGTTTTAACTAGTATGTCCAAAGTGTAGATAAATTGCTTTTGTAAACTTTTTTTTTTTCCCCTGCACGGTGGCTCATTGACAGCTCTTCAAACACAGATGTGTGAACAGCATCTTCAGCTTGGAAAGTCCCCAAACTGTAGCTTCCTGGAAGCTGGGAGGGACAAAAAGTGAGAAACAAAGGTTTAAACTTGCCCCCTTGCCTTTTCCTCTAAGCATCTGCCCCTTGTGTCTGTTAGAAACAGGCTCGTGAGAGGTGTCAGACTCAGGACAACAGTTCTTATGAGCTAGGCTCATCATGGGCAAACATCTGGGGCAGAGCAAGTTTGAGGGAGAGTTTGAAGCCAGGTTGGCTTGGGCAGGGGCCAAAAGCAGGAATGAGCCCCAGGGCTGATTGGAGATACCTGCGAAGTGCAGGGGTGGCCTCACTTTCTGCGTGGAAGGAATCAAACTCCCTATCTGCATTTCCCATATCGGGCTAATCATCCCTTTCTGTTTCCCACCTCTGGACTACCCAGCTTGCTTCGGAGTCCCTGTTTATTGCTGTGAAAGTTGTGGCTGCCGTGCTGGCCCCTTGGCTAATGCAAAGCTAATGTCCCAACTGCTTTGCTGCGTGTGGGTCGGGAAAAATCACTGGCAAAGTATTTGGGTGAGCATAGAAATGGTAAGACGAGTGTCTTCTCTCCAGCGAGCTGGAGAGTTTGGTATGCTTGCTAGAGGTGACCTGCTTTTGCACTGACCACACACATCAGCAAAGAAACTATCCCAAGCCTAGTGGGGAGCAGGAGACACTCTTGCTTGCAGAGACAAACTATGTTCCCTGAATTCTTGCTTGTCTTCAGCATCGCAGGAGTTACTAGTGCAGACAGCACAATGAGAAGCTCTACCTAGTTCACAACTGTCAACATGTTAATTTGCACTGTATTGTTTCTTTCTCAGTTCAATTAAATTTGACATTCTTCAGATGCTGACTGAAATTTTTGCCCTGTGTGCCGCATAACGTGAAGGTGCAGGTGATGCTGAGAAAACCTTGATAATATTTCATCTCTAAGTGGAAGGGAAGGTTGCGGTCGCTTCCATGTTTCTGAATCTGTTGGTGCTTTAGTCAAGCAACTAAAGAGAGCTTGTCCATGAAGTCCATAAGTAATAAAGTCCATAAATGTTTCTGGGAAGCAAACATCTTGCTTTTGAGCAAAACCAAGTGCCAGATGCTTTTGGAACTTGACTCTGGAGATGTTGCCTTCAGCTCTATTTGCAGTATTTTTACTTGCTCTCTGAAGTAACAGGTGGTACAGGTGCATTGAGCATGCACTAAATATTCACAGTACATACAGACACATACAGTACATGTAGACACAACCATGTCTACATAGTGTATTCTTTAAAGTTTATATTGTGGTAGCACATGGTTGGAGTCCGTTCTGATTGAAGAGTTATGCAGACAGAATGTGACTTGCCCAGCTCTTTACAGTTTGTTTCTCCTAAGGAACATGTACATTTCTTTGCTGACTGGTGCTTCTTCCACACTTGATTGTGGTCCTGAGAGAACATCTTTATTTAGGGAGGGACCCAAAGAACTTTATTGCTGGGAGCCTCGCTTCCCACATCTTATCAGGAAGCCCTGGCATCACATAGACTTGTGGTACAGGCCTGCTGTGAGGAAGATGTTTATAAGGTAAAGCACTTTGGGGATCTGCTCTAAAGTGGGAGGGAGCTGCAGGGAAGTGGTTCATGCATCTGATATAATCTATAATTAATATGTACCTTTTCTTGCACCTGTTAACCATTAAGCGGCTAAAGAGTTGTAATGAGGGCTAGAATTTGGTCCAGAGTTTATGAAGCAGTTTAGGATCCTCTGAGATAAGTTGTTCTGCTAAGGCAAAACATGATCATGACCATTTATTATTAATAGCAATGTAATAGTTGTCCTGCAATATTGAACTTAAATGTGTCCTAACAGCAGTGACAGCACAACAAGCTCCTGTGCTCAGAAGGCAGATGACTTTGCAGCATATTAAATGTGAGGTATGTGAGTTATGGCCAGTCTTATTGCAAAACAGCAAGTGAGGTGAAGTGCTGTCTATCTTAAATCAGCAGAGCTGGAGAAGTTTGCAATATAGTTTCTGTTTTTTTTCTCCAGAAAGTCCTCCCAACAGTGGGGCTGGCCCCCAAATCAAAGGCACTCAGTCAGTTTTCCTGCTGGTTCTGCCTGTATTTGATGAAAATAGATACCAGGTGAGTTGTTGCAGTGGTCGTGCTGGTTGAATGCCTGGTATGGACCGGATTGTGCATAGTCTGCCGCTCAACTTATGCTGTGATCAAGTACCTGCATTTGCCTAGACCGAGGAACAACCAGTTGTATTGAATGTGGTTGTATGAGAACACTCCTAGCAGATGTAATGCACATGTGCAGCAGCAGCTCAGTTAAAACGCTTGGGTTTGGGTGCCTGTGACAGAGCTTTGGGAGGCTTAGGGACTGCCTTGTACTTGGAGGTTTTTGCTTTTTGCCCTTTGTATAGTCTGCCCTACTGGCAGCAACTCCCCATGGCCTTAGCCTGCTATGAAGGCTGTCTGAGGTGCCAGGCAGACCCGGCTGTACCAGTCCGGTGTAACCGAGTGTGAGACTGGTAGGACAGGACTTTGCTCTGTGTGCACCCACAGGTGCTACCATAGGTGCTGATGGGCCAAAGGGACTCTTTTTAAAACAAAATCTTTATGCAAGCAGAAGTTTAAGGCGTCTTTTTGTGCCTCAGCACTTTCTGCACCGTTCATCAGATCTTACTGATGTGAGTAACAGCGTGAGACAGTTTCTCCACCATGGGTGGTACTGGCAAAACTCTGCTGGTGCAAGCTCACTAGGGCTGTGCCCATCACAGATGTTTGCAGGGCATCCTCGTCAGTGCACCAGCGTTAGCAATGCTGCGAGGTCTTGGCTTGGGGTTGGAAATGGCTTAAAGAGCTAAGTGGCTCTTTCGGGCATGGCCGTAGGCATTGCTGACAAGAAAGAAATGGAGATTTGGGAGAAGCTGGGACTAGTAAAGTCATCCCTCACCACCAGTGCTGCTCACCACTGCTGGAGCTGTGCTTCCCTGGTGTAAACATGCACCTCCAACAGCTCGGCTCTGCGAATGTTCGCGTGCTCTTGCCTGTGTGTTTCTGTTATCGGCGTGGCTGAGGGGGGCAGCTCGGACAGCATCTCACACTGCTCGTGCCCACGCACAGAACACCCTCGTGTTGTGCAGATGGGGCAACAGTTTCATGCTGTTACACAAGCAAAACAGTGGTTATCTTTGCTTTGTTCCCTAAGAGGATGGAAGTAAGTCCTCATAAAACGTGTGTTTATATTAGCAGAGCTGTATCTAGGCTAGGTATTGTTGTAATTGGTTAACTCCCGGAGTAAAATTTTGCATCTCTAACTGATTTGGCTCTGCCAATGGGAAAACAGTGGGAAAACAGGACTATCATCATGAACTTTCTTGTTGCATAGCTTTCTGCCTGTGTTCTGACGTGCTGTGGTCACTGTCTCGCTTGCTGCGATGCCGGGTTGTCTGATCCCTCTTCAGAAGTTCTTCCTTAGGGGTTTTCTTCGTGTTGCTGGGTTTGGGGCTGTTTACTGCTGCGCACTCAGGGGTAGAAATAAGGATGGTAAGTGAGAACTCTGCAAGTGAAGGTCATGTGTCCTGTCCCTGCTATTTCGAGTTTGGGAAGAATACTAAATAATAGAGGAATTAGGGAAGAATACTAAATAATAGAGGAATTAAGCAAGAATATATGGGTAAATATAGGAGAAGAAATTATACCAGGCAAATAAAAATCCAAAATTTTCAAGCTTCCTGCTGTTGTCTCTTATGTCTCTTTCTTCTAGAAGCCTTCTCATGCTTGAAGTTGATTCTGGAGCACCATGTAACTAACAGAGAAGATTTGCTGTCTGCATCTGGACACTGATAGTCACATATGGCCACTAGTACAGGGAGGGTGAAAACTCTGTAAGATGCAAAACAGAGCGTGCCCTCTGTTTCGGTATGAAAAGCAGACAGCCCAGACTGGTATTTTCCACTGGCCAGCATGATGCAACAACACCCTGAGCTGTTGATATCAGTTTGCCACAGCATTATCCGGAGTTGCTAAGAATTGTTCTGGTTTCTGCAAACGACAAAAGTAGAAGCATGTACCCTACTATTTTTTAACTTATTGTTCATATTATATGAGTCAGCTGTCCAAGGCAGAGGCTTAATTTCCAAGGCCAGTGTGCGTGCATGCGACGGGAATACGGCCCGTACGCAAAGCGGTTGCAGGTCTTCAGTCTTGATTTAAACAAATTGATTTAAATGGACATGTAATTAAACTAGAGCAATCCCTGGTGTAGATTCTATAAATTGATTTAAGGCCCGGTCTGCACATATATTTTGTGCTAGTGTAATTATGACTGCGAGGGGTATGATTTCTTTAATGTAATAATTGCAGCGTAGCCATTAGGAGTCCAGCTGCTGTGACTGCTGGTACGAGTGCTGTCCTGCAGCACAGTGGAGCCTCTCCTGGTCCCGGTTATTCCTTTTCCCATGCAGAAATAAGCTGTCATTTGCACACTAGAATTGCATGTTACCTTTAGAGCACTCAGCTGGTGTAAATGCAGCTGTGGTGTGGGCGCCGTCCTGCTCCAGCTGCAGAGACCTGGCCGTGCTGTTGATTTGTGTAACCTCTGATGGATCTGAGTGAATGTGTGTGGTGCTCAGCAGCAGAGGAGGCTCCGTCTCGCTGCTCTGCAAAACCCCAACTGGGACAAGATCTTGGTGCAGAATGAGACTTGCCCCCTGGTTTCCTCTGGAAGGAGATAACAACATCCTGCATTTTGGCACAGCTGGTGCCTATGCTGAGAGTTGTTGTTCATCAGACCTACCTCCTACGTCCAAGCGTGGTGTTGAGCATAGAAAATGCGAGCGTAGTGTGAAGAACTTGCAAATGAGGCAAGTGAATGGAAGTAATGACTGGTAGCAATAGAGGCATAAACATAATCATTTAACACGGGGAGTGAAATTATTTTTGTCATTTGCTGCTGTGCCAGTGCTTAATGGCAAGGTGAAGGTTGGTGCCTGTGACTCCGTAGCAGCAGCAGCAATCACAGCCTTAATGAAGCAGATGTGTGTGTGTGTGGAGGGGGAGATGAGAGGTAGTAACTTTGTTTTGCATTCCTGTGTTTCCATGGCTTTTATCAGCAATAAAGACCCTTGTTTTGGCACTTCCTTGCAGTGAATGTTTGGCAGTCTTTAGCTCTTCCATCTGGTCATTATTTGCCAGGAAATGCCCAGAAGAGAGGTCATGGTTGAATTAAATGCAGTCTCTGGGGTCCTGGGCTTCACAGGGCTAATGAGAAACCCTTATTAGAGAGAGCTTTTCAAAATGCCAGTGGAGTCAAGCAAGGACAGATAACTGTGAAACAGCAATTACCCTTGCTGTGCTGCAGTGACATTGCTTAAAAATGTGAAACAGAAAGGTAGAAGGAGCCCTCAGCATTCTTCATTTCCATATCTTTACGTATGCCCTTTATATGTATATTGCTGTCTATGTGTGTGTGTGTATAAAAATGAAATAACATTAAGGTGAAAAATCTATGTATTAAAAATTCCTGGAAGTCCCTCCCCTTCCTTCACTTCCTTAGTCCATAAAAGACAATGCAATTGTTGCTGGGTTATGGGAGGATGGGAAGGGGGGAGAGGGGATAGCGCAGGGAACATCTGGAAAGTGCGTAGCTGTCCACAGCAGCTGCTGCCCAGAAACATCCTCTGAACGACACGTCTGCCAGGCCAGATTCTCATCTCGTTTGCAAGTAAAACTCTGCTGGATCCAGGGAGATGTTTGAGGTTTATGTCAGTGTTGCTGGGAACACGTTGTGGACTGACACACGAAGGGGAGAGGAGTTGGGCCTTGTAGAGCTGGATCTTCCGAGCAAAGGTGTTTGTGTCAGTGTAGAAAGTGATGGGCGGGAGTGTAGGGACGTGGTTCTTCAAATCTCGCTTACTTCAGCAGTCTCCTTGAAGACAGCATTCCCAAGTCCTTGCAGAGAATATATGGCAGGCATTGTGGCTTGTGTAAGGGGAACTTGCCTGCAAACCGCTCTCGCATCCCTGCAGCAGAAAGTACAGACAGGGCTACCTACGTGGGTGCAACTGCACAGCTCAGAGGTGGTTCTGCTGGGGAAACAAGACACAGCATTATTGGAGTGCATGAGAAGATGTCCTGGATCCTGAATTATGAGGCAGAGCTCGTTATTGATGTCCGACACTTAGAAATCAGTGTGATGAGATGGCCTGTGGGCTAGGGTCACATCTTACGTTGCCAGGCCAGCCAAAGTGCACTTGGACATAGCACGTGGCTACTGGCACAGCTTGAGATAACTGTGAACCTGAAATGTAACTGGCCATAATTTTATACACTCCATCACCTACCTATCTGGAGCAAATATTTTGACACGCTGTTCATCAAAAGTAAGACACAGAAGCCGTCTCCCTTGTATCTCCCAGAAATTGGTATGTGTGCCTGCGAGAGTCACTGCTCGCTCGCAGGTTTGTTTATGCCTTTGATTACAGGGCTGTCTGTCTCGCGATTCTTCCTGTAAATTTAATTATGCTCGGTGCTGTTGTTGGCACTGTTTGGAAGTACGGATCTGCTCAGGGATGTCAGGTGATGTTGCATAAGGCCTGATGTGCAGAGACGTCTCAGTGGTGCCTGGCGCTGCACCTGCTCTAGGCTCAGTGTAGGGACCTGAGCTTTACAGGTGGGACCTGCACAAAACGGTTGCGTTGTCCTCTATTTCATTCTCTATAATGCAGGTTATGTGTTTTAACCAGGCTGGAGTTACCCATGTCCTGAAGCTGGTCTCACTGTGTCTTTCACAACTCCCAGAATTAAAGGTTCTGGAGCGTGCAGGGTATGGAAGCACAGGGGTGCTGAGAGGCTTGCTGAAGTTTGCGCAGGAAACTGGTAATAAAGACAGGAATAGAATCCAGGTCTTCTGACTCTTGTTACTTAACCCCAGGACCCACCTTCTTCTGTGACTGAACACGATTGCAGATGGAAGTGTTGATTGCAAACACGTCTGAGCTGCTGAAAGGGGGCAGGTTTGGTGTCATATCCTTTCCATGGGTGGTTCTGCAGATGGGATAAAGCCAGCATGGGAAAAGGGAAGTGGGAGCAGAGCAAGAGAACCTGATTCCTGTTTTTCTGATAGCTGAGAATAAGCTCTGGACTTCTCCAGTTGGTGTCCCTTTATAATCCTTGTGGGACAGTCTTTAAAGGAATTGCATGGAATTCTTCAGGACTGGGATGTAGAAGAGATGGAGAAAGATCCTCAAGAGTGAAGGATGCCACTTTGGGGAAAGCAGAAGCATCAAAATAAAATTTGGAGTGACCTGAGGCTGCACTGAGTTTTAGCATTATGTCTGTCACTGGATATGCTTTGGGCTTTTTATTCCACATAATCATCCTTTTGATGGTGGAGCTTTCTCTAATAGAAATGACAAAGATGTTATTAAGTCAATTTGCTATGAGCAGTGATGGATCAGCAGTTGTGAGGCTTATGTAATTATTTTTAAGGAAGAATGGGGTTTCTTTTCTGTTATGGCCCTCTGCACACTGGGAAAACCTCTTCTTTAGTGGGAGAGGCAGGGCTGACTGGAGCAAGTGCTTTTCTGGAAGTCAGGCAATAGCAGACAAGTGTGTAAGGTTGCTGGTAAACGCAGCCTTGAGAACAGGCTTAAGCCAGTGCAAGCAATTTCAGACCTACAGCTGCTGTTAAGAGGTGCTCAAGTGTAAAAAAAGATACCTGAGATAAGGCCAGGGCATTTTTGAATCCTGCTGACCTCTTGCCCAGGGCTTGCTGCGTTGGACGGAGCAGCGGGAGCGCAGCATGGGAAGCACCTGGAGCTGCCGTATCCTATCCGTGCCGGTATCCTATCTGTGCTGGCTACGTTGCGCCCAGTGGGATTGAGCCCTGAAGAGCCACACAGAGTCACTTTCCCTTTCTGATTGCATTTGCATTTCAGTGCATGTCACCAAGGCGGTAAACAGGCAGAATGTTTAAAAATATTCCCTTTGCTTGACCCTCCAAGGAGCAGTATGTTGCTCTCAGCCTGTGTTCCAGGGGGGTGCCTGTTTCCAGTATCATTGAGGCTGCTCAGGTCGGCCGTGTGGAAGTTGAGGGGTTTGCATCACAGTCCTGGACAAGGGCAGGAATCACGGATATCTCTGTGTGTTAAAAGGTGTACTTTAATTGCATATATTTAATTGCATATATTAAAAATGTCTACTTACAATGTCCCAAAAATTGACATTAGGGAAATTAAAGCTGCATATAAATTTTACTACGTTGATTTGCTGGCAACCAACTGCGGGCATGACCCCTGAAAAAGAAGTCAGAGAATTAGCTTGAGATTTAAGGCAGTCTTTACCCCTCTAACTGGGAAGTTGTTCGCCACAGGCCTCACTTCCAGTTTGATACACTTGCCTTCTCCCAGGCTCCACACCTGTAATTAAAGACTACCAGAGATGCATTGAGGTGGGCAGTAGCTGGGATATTAATGAAAATGCCATGGATTGTGTGGGTAAGAGTATGACATATACTTTATTTAAAGAAAGAATAGAATGGAGAATAATTCATTCGAATGCCATGTGTTGTTGGTCTCTCTTTTTATTTTTTTGGCCTCTACTCTTTTGTATCTCTTTTGTATCTCTCTTGGCAAAAAGCTATAAGATAGAGAGGATTGTCCTGAAGACAGTCAGTTCTGCTGTTTAAGTAGAATTTGAAGAGAATTAGAGTGGTTTATAGTGGCCTCGTGTTTGTCATCAGTGCAAAGGTGACTTTTAGGTGAGAGGCCCTTGGGGAGGCCCTACTCGATTCACTCTCTAAGTCAAATCCTAAAAGATGCAGAGCCCTGAAGAACTCATCATCTCTGCTGACATTGAATCATTTTAGATCTTCCAAATTTGGCCCACTGTGTTTTACTGATGTTTCAAGCATGTCTGGACACCCAGGCGTGACCGTAAACAAAAAGCATTTTTTGTTTTGCCCAGAACTCCTCAAGAAACCGGTCCTCTGTTGAACAGCATTACATAAAATGGAAAGCTGGAGCCATTCATTTGCATCATCGTGGCACTTCTGTGAGATAAAAAATACCCAGACCAAGTGTTTTAAACGAATGCCCTTTTTTTCCCCTCTCCCCGTAGTGCAGTGTTTGCTTTAGGGCTGGCGCCTTGTCGCTAACTTCCACATCCAGAGCAGTTTTCGTGGCTCAAGTGCAAACACGGGCAGGCGGATGAAGCGCGTGGAGTTGGTGATGGGAACGTGGAGCAGGGCCAGATGTGCAGCAAGTGTTGGCCAAGCCAGAGGTTACTGTAATGCTGTCCTTGTGGCCCACTTGCTTGTATTGTCACCTTCATTTGGAAGAAGCTCAAACAAAAAGGGGGAAACTTGAGGGGAAAGAGCGTGGGCTGCTCAGTGGTCAAAGGCTTGGGTGAGGAGTAAGAACAGGTAGGTTTTAGTCCCCCTTTTGCCCCCGTTTGCAGGCACGAGGTGCTGCAGCTTCCTTGCGTGCAAAGCGAGGGTGGAGAAGCCGGGGGCCTCCTGTGCGGCGCGGGGCAGGGCGCTCTGTGCTCCTGCGTGTCTCGGGAAGCTCCGTTGCCCCGAGCTGGAGAACCTAGGATAAGGCCTGCCCGGGAGAGCAGGAGGTGCTTCAGCAAAGGATGGAGGGCGCCCAGATGTGCGTGGAGTGACTGGGACGGGAGCTGGGGTAGCTCTGAGCTGCACGGAGGACGGGTGGAGCGGGAGAGATGCTTGGGAAGACATCGAGCACTCGGGTCTTCAAGGCTGCATCCCAGTGCTGGACGTGGAGGCTGTTAGCAGCGGCCCTGCCGTGTTCTTTAGGGCTGGGGCATGGACTCGTGTTTCCCAGTGCCGGCGGCGGCTGAGCGTGTCCCTGGAGCCGCAGCAGCCCCCAGCCCATGGCTGGTGGGCAACACGTCGCTCCCGGGAGTCTTCGGGGTCAGCTGTGGTTCTGCCAGGGCCCAGCTGGAGAGGGGAGCAAGGTAAGTGGTGCTTTATTTCCTCTGGGCCTTATTTCTTCTGTGTCAGAAAAGGCTTAAGGTTATTCCCCCTCTTCTTGCACAGGAGTTCATTGCTGGACGGGGAGGAAGGGGAAAGAAGAAGGATGTTTAGGT
>JAVCKT010001409.1:0-15126 GCA_032273925.1 Rhynchotus rufescens
CTTTCTTTTGTTTTCTTTTCCTCAGATTAAAAAGATAAAGCTATTAGTGTTAACTGATTTTAGTGTTAACATACTGCCTCAGCAACCTTTTCTAGCTCACAGTGTGCCTGTCAGTCCTCATTTTGATGCAGAAAGAACTAGTGCTATGCTAATGTAAGCATTTGCCTTTCTCCTTTAATCATTTTCCCACAGGTATGTGCAAAAAAATCACTGTATGAAATTTAAGTAGACTGAGACAAAACTTTGTCAAAACAACATTTCTTGTGCTCCATCCTTTCTACAAATACGCTAGAACGGGTCACAAAGGCTGCCTGTGGTTGTCTTCTCAAAGTCCAACAATAGGTGTAGGGTGGGAGAGGAGGAGGCTTCTGAAAAACTGGACCTTGGCTGCTGATGTGGCCAGCAGGGCTGACTGCTGCTCTCTACTGTTGGTGTAAATTTGCAGGGTAGTGATTGCTCAGTCTGTATTCTATTTGGGCAACATCATTTTATGCTTTTTTCTTTCTGTTTGCCCTCAAAGAATTCTATAACTGTTCACTTTTGTATTGAGGATTTACTTTGAAATTAATAATAGTTTTGAACATGACTCTGTGCAAACCGCAAACAATATGTAAGCTTAAGAGTAATATTTTACAACATGACATTAGTTAAAAATACCTAGAGTTAATAAAACGTATTGTGACATTTTTAACGTTGTATATCAATACTTTTTTTCCCCCTCCTGCTGGAAAAACCTTTAAAGGAAAGATGCTTAAAATCTCCACAACTTATTTCAGCAATGAATCCATAACCTAAGCTTGGGTGTAGTTCACATTACCTCATCTCTATGTACAATATTCAGCCCTGTGAGACTTAAGTCTGGGTATGTGAAAGACATCAGAGCTAAACTGCTAATCCAAATTTGTAATCTCTGTCTAAATATTATAGGTGTAGTTTAGTGGCCATTTTTTTACCTCATGCAAGACTTGCATTACCTAGTCAGTTTTCTGAAGAATTGAGTTCCTTAGTAGTTTGAGCATTTCTATGTATATTGCCTTCACTAGATTATCAGGTAAAATTGTGTCTGGAATAGGGAGAGGGAAGTTGATCTTTTTGTAGAATTATGCTTATGAATATGTATAGCAGCACAGATCTTTGAAAGAGTGAAAACATGTTGACTGTAGTTACAAAAATGCTGCAAAATCTTTGTGTATTGAAACCAGTATCTGCCCCATGCTATTTAGGTTGCCAGACTACCGCGTGTAGTAACACGAGTGATGCCCCTTGACAAGGGGACAGGATTTGCAAGTCTTGGGTTTTCTTTCTTTTTTTTCTTTTGTTAGGAGTGCTGCTTTTTTTTTCCCCTCCGGTTTTGTTCCCTATAGGTAGATATGTATCTGTAGCTTTTTTTTTCTTGATCATTTAGTATTTTAAAGCATTAACTGTGATGCGGGCACAGCTTTCTTTCTGCATTGACACTGGTGTGGAAGGCAATGTGAGGCAAAGCTTCACCTGTTCAGCAGTCACCATAGGAGTTTAGTTGAACTCTCCTCCTTTCAACACCTCTCAGGTGACTGTGCTAAATTGAAATTCTGGGTCTGATGAGTGTTAAATATTCGGATATTTTGAACAATGTTTTGGGTCTCTTGTACTCTGCTTTGAGATCAAGACAATGTGTTTGGGTTTTAAAGAAGGCACTGGAATGTGCAACTTGTTCCCCTTTCCTTTATATGTCGCAGCTCTGTGGCTTAAGCACACAAACTCCTAGCCCTCGGTAGTATAATATTTCTCAGGAACTGGGATATGGAAGTTTGCTATAAGTAGAAGTGTGTGATATTTATCAAGAATATCTGAACACTAATCCATTATTTTAGCATACAAAACAGTTGCCAAATCTATCTGTACAGGCAGAAATTAGAGCAGTGGAGGTAGCAGGCTCTGGAGGATCAAAAATGGGAAGTGCAGGCCCTGAGATGTATTTTTTTTCCATGTCTGATAATTTGCTGAAGAATAAACAAATATAGATGTTTGTTGTTAATACACATTAACAATTCAACAACAATCTTGTTGAATCACAGGATTTTTAAATAGACATTCTAAAATCACACTTGCTGAAAAGTGTGATTGCTTAATGAAAATGAATTTCTACACCAATGAAATGAAGGTTTTCTTATATTCATATAATGCTAAATATTACTTGACTAGCTTCATATTACATCTTGTTAACATATTTATAATTTCTAAACTTGCTATTTGATATTTTTGCTTCTTTGTTAGGTTCATGTGGGAGGACAAGATTGCAGACCTGATATGGAAGTCAAAACTTCATTTAGCAAAGGCGACAGAGTTCCTGAAGCTGCATCCATGTTAATTAATGAAGAATTTGTCCTGGTTCATCAGCAGTCGGAGGACTCTTCTGGGAGAGATGAAAAACCTCAGCTAAAGGTTTACTACAGCTTTGTTTTAAATGCTTGTTAAGATTCCCCTTGAATAAAAGACTGCAACTTCTTTTGAATATTTGATTGAAGATACTTGTGTGTGCTTTACAAGACTTTTGGACAGTAATTTTGGTCATTACTCATTTCTAAAAGCTCAGACTAAGCAAGTCTGTCTGGCCAAAAGTTAGTTCAGTTGTTCTTATACTAACTTCTTTAGGAGACAACTTTGTTAACATTTTATGGATTTTTGTATTTAAAAAAAAGATTTTAAAAACCTATTTGAAGGATCAGTTTAACACTGAATCTTAAGAAATATTCTTAACTTTAGATTCAGAGACTATGAAGGTTATTTTCATAAAAAAAAAATGTAACAGACCACATGTATATAGACCCCACAACATCTTGATTTTCTGTGTGTTTTAATTTTCTTTACATTTTAGTTAGCATTGGGATCACACCTAACTGCTTCATTAGAGATCTCCATCTCAGTTGCAGTGCTTTTGTGATTTATTGCTTTTGACTGATCTGGAACAATAGGAATTTGCCCCCTTGAGATGACAATAAGCACTTTGTCTGTCTCTAAAGAATTGCTAAGCATTTATGCAAACGGATGATTTTGTTTGCGTGTTAAACTTCTGCTTTAGTAACCGTATTGGGGAAAAAGGTGTGTGGGCTGGACATAGAAACCACAATCCTTTTTAATTATTTTTTTCTTAAACCCTGAAACCTGGCCCCTGTAGAAGTCTGTATTTTATGTGGGATGAGTCTCGTCACCATGTGCTTGCCCTTCCCTGGCACTTGCTCACCTCCTGTCTGTGGCTGGATAGATGAAATAGCTGAAATGTATTGGATATGGCTAAGAAAGTAGAATTTTCTATAAAATAAGGCTGCAACCAGGTCTCTTGCCCTCTTTGTTTTGAATGGAGGACCTGAAGAGACAAATCTGAAGTTCTAATGGGAGGTCTATAGTTTTTACTGGTTTTACTGAGAGTGAGAACAAATGAGTTATATGTACTGGGATTATTTTTGACTGAATTTTGTTCACCCTGAAAACTAGGACTCCAGTGCACTTCTGCACTAAGCTTTTAGGTAACTGTTAGCATCCTCTGCTGTACAGAAAAATTGCTGTCAATGTTGACTCCTGGGAAGGGCAACAGACTGGCATGTGAAACTAGAATGCAAATGGCTGGCTCGACTATTGTCATGGTATGTGATTGGGGAAGTACATGACTCTGGCTGGATTATTTGTTCCCTCTGTGCCTTGATTTGTGATGCACTAGTTCTACAGATGGAGAACTATGTAAGAGATGGATTCATAAAGTTAATGTGCCTTTCGCTTGTCAGAAGCATGTTATTCTCTTGCCTGTTATTTTCTATAAACACACAGAGATTGGTGTGCTGGATTTCAAGAGAGATGAGAGTTTGATAGTGAGGCATGAGCTGATTGAAATAGTGAATGGCCAAGGGAAACAAAACTCTATTCCAATCATCTTTTCAAAAGCATATGACTTCATGGAGAATGCTGTGCTTCTTTTATTCCCAATAAATCGTCAAAACAAAACAAAAAACCACTATCTTGCTAGTGAAAAAAATGTGTGTATTGTTTTAAATTATATATTCAAGTATATATGTGCTATTATACAGTATTACATGTGTACATTACATAGTGTGTATTATTGATTTACTTTTAAAGTATTGCTACCCACAGTTATTTTTATTTTGGTCATCTAAACAGTGTAGCACATTTGTTTTTTGGTGTGTGTTGAAGTCATTTTTTTTTAAATTCTGTATACCTGAGAAGTTGACATTACAGTAAGTTGTGCTTTTTTTTTCTCATTTTCAATTTAAGTGCTTAAATACTCTCTTTTTACTGGTTGGTTCTTTCTAATATAGCAACTTCTTTGCTAATTTTAGTACTACTGTCTAGTTAAATAGAAAGAAATAATGAATCAAGGCCACAAATGTTCAGTGGATCTTGAAAGTCTTGTGTGGTCAGTGCCATTTAATATTACGGCACTGTCTCAGTTGTGTTATACAATGTCATAGGTACGTAGTATATTCTCTTGTTTAGCAGAATTTCATTTCATGTTTCATTTCAAATTTAATTTACAATTAGTAAAACTTCATGTTTGTAAATAATATTTTCATATAAGTAGCTCTTCAAGTGTTATTTCTGATTTCTTACAGGTGTTTTCAAATGGTGATGAACAACTGGAGAAGGCAATGGAGGAGATCCTGAGGGATTCTGAAAAAGAGCAGAACAGCTGTACTGCTGAGCAGGAAGGTTGCGCTGATGCCTGCAGCCAGGCAGGTGGAGATGTATCAGCAAGTCGCACAACTCAGCCATCCTTGAACCTTGTTTTAGACCCTTCTACTTCAGGTACTGGTAGGGGAGCTACATCCCTCCCCAAAGTGGTAGCTTTTCCTTCTGTGTTTTCAAATTCATCTTAAAATGAATATAAGGCTTTCTGGGACTCCATCCCAAAACTATACTGGAGATACCCTGTAGCCTCCTCTCCTTTTCAGATCAAGCTTGGAGTAGATGGTTGTCAGATTGATACCCCATGCTCATCAATTGTTTTGGTCAAGATAATATTATTTGCTTTGTCTTAAGCCCTAGGTGAGATTTAAGTTTCAGGTAGCTAGCTGAACTGCACTAGAGTTGAGGTTTGAGAGAAGATATTTCAGTTGTACTTTCCTGGAGCATTTTTAATAACATTGAGACAGGGTATAAGAAAGGAATAATTTACTGAAGAGTTCAGGTATTTTCCATCACCTTCGGCCATACAAATGAAAGAATGGAAAATTCTTAGTTACTTTTTCTTTTTTTTTTTTTTTTCTTTTCTAATATTAAAACATAAGGTTGTGGCCATATTTATGGACCTTAAGTTAGGTTTCTTTTTTCCTCAGTAGTATGCAGGGCAGTTCCATGGTGTCATATCAGATATTTCCCATTGTATTTATTTGTCAAAAAAAAAAAAAAAAACCCAAAATGAAAAAAAAAACAAACAAAAAAACCCCACACTTTTCCATTTTAGAATGAGGTACGTAAGTTAATATCACGGAAACACCCTTTTATTTGCATGTATGCTGCATATTGGAAAAAAATGAGAACTTGCCTTAGTGGCTTTTTGTTTGGTGCAGTTTTTACAGACTGAAGGGCTTAAAACAGAATAGTACATTAGCATGAATGAAAAAAGAAATACTAGGTGATTTTTTTTATTATTGAGTTCACTCAGAAAATATGTAAAAAGAAAGACAAGTGGTTAATTTTTTTTTTTTCTTTTTTTTTTTCCCTCCAGAAATCTCTACACCAAGGCCCTGGTCCCCTATTGAACCCCCGGAAGAGGACAGCGTATTGTTTAATAAACTGACTTATTTAGGTTGCATGAAGGTGTCTGCCCCTCGAAATGAACCAGAAGCATTGCGTGCAATGGCAGCTATGAAGTCCTCAAGTCAAGCCCCATTATCTGTGACTCTTTATGTTCCAAATATTCCTGAAGGCTCTGTAAGGTAGTGCATACACGGATATATTATTTATTTTTACTTTTTATTATTTGCACAGACAAAGCTCAACTTAGGGCTTCCTTCTTCCACAATGAACTGAAAGAAATTAGTTGAATTTGTAACTAAAATTATTGCTAAAGTCATTTAATTTTGAGAAATTCCTGTGAGGCAATAAAAAGTAGCCCAAGTTAATATATTGATTTGCATTGTATAACAACTATGTATTACAAAGCGTATCTTTCTACTTGCTTGTTCATTCAAATATGATAAGATGCCTTTTTGTCTGGGGAGCTCATTCTCATGAATTGAGAGCTCCCTGCACTTTCGACATACCTGCAGGTTGAGGTATCAGTCTCCTGAAGCTCGAAGCAGAAATGTTATCAGTTGTTTGGGCTTCACGTTTGGGTTGTCGCATATGGATAATGATACAGAACATGATACTACTTACTTATCAATTTTCACCTTCGGTATACTTGGATTTAGGAGTAGTTAGAGTTTGAGATAACCTCTTTATCTAATGTAGATATTTGTTTATCTAATTGCTGAAAGATCTTGTAGGTAGGTAGGTCTGTTTTGAATGACCTTTTGGTCCTGTTCCTTCCCTTAATAGGATAATAGATCAATCAAGCAACGTAGAGAAAGCCTCTTTTCCAATCTACAAGGTGTTGTTTTGTGTACGTGGACAAAATGGGAGTTCAGAGAGTGACTGTTTTGCATTTACTGAAAGCAGCTGTGGAACAGAAGAGTTCCAAATTCATGTTTTCTCCTGTGAGATTAAAGAGGCAGTAAGTCTTTTTTTTTTCTTTTTTTTTTCTTTTTTTGAGGGGGAGGTTGGTCCTTGTATCAGTGGAATTCAGACTAACATTGCAGTTTAGACTTTGAGACTTGTGTAGGATCATTTTACATTTATTCACATTTAGGGAAGAACTAAAGTGTATTTGAGAGGAGAGGTTTTAGTAATGTTGACAAATAGGTGTTGAAAAAGAGAAATCTTATCAACATGTGCGAGAACAAACAGCTAGTGGCTTTATATTTTTTTTTTTTTCTTTTTAACGGGAGACACAAGTAAGTGATGGTAATCTAGCCTTCAAAACCTTTCATATATTTGAGACTTTATTCCTCAGGATAATATATTGCAATATTACTCAAAAAATACATATATCTATGATAATACTGTTCTTTTGCTTTTCTGCAGGTCAGCAGGATTTTATATAGTTTCTCAACAGCATTCAAACGTTCTTCCAAACAAGCATCTGATCATGTTAAGGACTTTGTTCTTCCTACTCCAGATAGTGATGTGTACACTTTCAGTGTCTCCTTAGAAGTCAAAGAAGATGATGGAAAAGGAAATTTTAGGTAATCTGAATGAAAAATGAAAAGTAGAAATCTTTCTAACTGATAGGGAGACTGCCCTGGTTTCTTTAGCTAACTCTTACAAACAAGAAGCTATTGCTTTGCTTTTTCCTCTTTGTATATTTTCAGTAAAAGGATTAAACAAGCTTCTTTTTATTTATTTGTATTTTTAAAGCATACTTTAGATAGGGATAGTCAAGGTAGGCCTGTGTAAATGAAAAAGGTAATCAGAAGTCATTTACAAATTTCTATGAAATCATCTTTCCAAAATAAACACATTTTATTTTCTCTTTTAATCTTTTTGCTTTTTTTTTTAAAGGTACAAAATTCAAATTTATTAATGATTTAGAGAACTGTAAACTTCTCTGAGTATTGGAAAGGACAGAGAAACAAAGTCTTCTTACTTAAAAGATAGCTTTTACTTAACAAGATTTGGGGAGTGAAATAAAGAGTTGATAATAAGAGTTAATCTTTTTGCAGTGCTGAGACATAGAGAACCTAAGTAGTTTACTATTGTCTCCTCTGTATTTAACAGCTAACCATCTATACCCATGCTTAGGAGAATTATTTGTTTATTCTTTTAGCCCTGTGCCAAAGGATAGAGAGAAATTTTATTTCAAACTTAAACAGGGAATTGAGAAGAAAGTGGTGATTACAGTCCAACAACTCTCCAATAAAGAACTGGCCATTGAGAGGTAAGATCAGTATAAAATGTCACCAGGAGGTTTTTCTATAATATGTTGCATCTACCAAGAATCTAGAGATTAATATATCCTGGACATAACTAGGAGAAATTTCTAGTCTTCTAGTTAGATTTTTTTTTTTTTTAATTATTATATTTTCCCCTCTTGTGAGGCATATTTACAAGTAACATTTAGAACTCTGGTGTGGAAGATACTTCTGTAATGTGAATACTTGAAAAGAACATCAGATGTCAGAGTTGCAGAATTAGCGTTCTAGTTGTACATTGTGAAGTGTTTTTTGATTTTTTTTAATAGAAGCTGTATAATTGGTATAGCCATCACTGAATCATGGCTTAGTACTATTTTTCATATATTCAGAATGAAGTAGCTGCTAACATAAACAGAGCGTTGTTCATAAGATGCTTTGAAAAAATTTGTATTTTTTGAATCTTTAATGAAGCAACTTAGCACCCAAGAAAGGTACAGTAGGAAGCTGCTATGTGGGCTTAGTAACCTATATCATCTGGATCTAATGAGATTTCCCGCCCCACCCCCGATTTTCCCTCCCTTCCTTCCTTCCTCAAGTGCAGCTCCTAATTGCTTTACCTGTTCAGACGTGGCCTTAGTAGTGGTATTCTGTAATTTGACCTACAGTTGTTACTTAGGGTATCCTGGGTTCCAACTGGATATCCACAGAAGAAGTTATTTGCCTGAAAATCAGAACATCTTGTATGAAAGAAGGAAAGAGATACCAATTTGAGGCTGGTTGCTGTGCTTATATAGTTCTTTCTGTTTCTATTCTATATTAGTTTATGAAGATGTATTATAATTACATTACGAGCTATATATTTTTTGAAGCTTTCTCAAAGCCTCATTTAATTCTGAAAGGGAAGCAACAATTGATGCATTTCATGTATTGTGGACTTCTGATATTCCTGAGCCAAACAAAGTTACTCAGAGTGATGCTTGGATTGCTTGGAGCCTGAGCTGATAGGGGATAGCTCATATTCTTCTGATGGTATTCGGTTGGTCCCTGCCTGTGTGAGAATGTGCCAAAAAGTATAACCAACCTAGCTATGCTGGACCTTGGAAAATATCCTAAATATCATCTATTAGATCAACATACTGGAATAATTCAAATATGGATTCAGGCTGGTGGGTAGAAGAAACTGAAGCTCTCTTGAATAATATGTGCACAGGAAACAGACCATGCACTTGAAGAATAATAGTTACTGTGTTCATTAATAATCGACCCTTTGTTGTTACGGTAGTAGTAATAATTACATTAGTTTAAATTAGAAAATTCCTGCTAAATAACTGAATTTAAAAATAGTAAACACCACCAGATGGCAATCTTACCGAAAGAATTAACAAAGTGGGGTTTCAGTTTTAGTGAACAGTGAGTTGAAGATGAGGAGAATCAAAAATCTAAACTAAGAATTATCTCTTCACTTGTTTTCAAGCTCTTCTGTCAAAAATGAAGATAAAATGTCATATAAGAAATAAAAATACAGGAAACTTAATTTATCAAAATTATTTTAGTTTATAAAATTGCATTTTGGCAGATACTTTAAAAAAGATCCTATATTCCATCTGTTCTTAGTTGAATAATTTTGTCTTGAAAATTCCGATCAATAACAGTAAGTTCTGTGTGTGTTAAGCATTTCTGAATAATTTTAGGCAATTCTGAATAATTTTAAATTATGTAGTCTCTGCTGTTTGTAAAATTTTTTTAAAAAAAGTCTGTCAGGCTGAAGTAACAAAAGCAGAACATATTTTTTTTTCCTTCTTCTAATATTGATTAAAAATAAAATCTATAAATGTTCCAGGCTATAAAACACCCACTCACAGCTTAGCGATGTCTATCTCATGTTGCTGAATGACTAATGCCCAGTTCTTGGAATGAAAACTGTGATGGTGCTCCTGCATGAGAAGTTGTTTAAAGACCAGCTTTGCAGCAGGAAATATTGGTTAGGAAGACTTTTTGAAATATGGGGAAGGGGAGCTGGCATCTTCACTTGGCACCTGCACGGACTAAGTCTACTCCTTCCCCCCCTCCCTTTTTAACTCAATGCACTTGTGAATTGGGCTAGAGACTTGGTATTCTTCTCACTTCCCTTAATAAGAGTTTGAAGTTGAGCCCTGTGTTGTGTGTTGGCATAAAACCTATACTCTGGCTTTGTGTGAACGTTTATATTTAGAACTGACAAAAGTATAGCCTGCTGTTCAATCTATAGTGTTTGCGTATATGTGAACCTGTATGTTTGAGTCATTTGGGAAAGCAGTATGTAAAGAAAACATTCTGTAGAGTATTTTGGTTGCTTGGTCAGTATGTATTCTCACAAAGATTTTGTCAAACCTTTCATCTGTGAATAAAGCATAGATCCCTTTTCTAGGATAGGGAATCTTTGTGGAATGTGGTGATTTAGAGGAGTTAGTAGTGGGGCTTGAGAGAGTATAAGACTAGTCACATAGTTATCCCAACTTCTGTAGCTAGACCTGAGGTTGAAATTGGAATGGTTGAGGTCTAGTCCTTAGAGCTGGTGTCTCGAGTACTGACTGGTTGGTTGGCATTACTGAGAATTGCAGTTACTGAGGTGCTGAGTGTTGCACCAACAGTGCACTTGGGAACCATCTGTAGGTGTCGACAAGCCAACGCAAGAATTGACCAGACTGCGGCCAGAGTCTAAGCAGATTGTTCTGAATCCTGAGTGTGTGGTGAGGTTAGCCTTCTTCAGAAGGTAACATTTGTGGCTGTTTTTACTCCTCAAATTAGGAGAGCATGTTAACAACTGGTTAACTCATTTTGAACTTTTGAACTTGGTGGGAATAGAAGCCCTAACTCTTCCAGTAGCAAAGTGCTGCCGGTCGTCGCAAGCATCTATTTTGCAAGTAGTTGCTTGTTTCCAACGGCTGTTTTTTTGGAGGCCTACTGCTTAAAGACTTTGGCTGGCTTATATCAGAACTTGTGCGCATCTGAGACGAGCACAGCATGAGCTAGGATCCTGTGAGCGTGTGTCTTTGAAAAGCACAGATAATTTGCCTGCCACTGAAAATTGGCCTTCGCATTTTCTGTAGCAGATAAACTAGAAGAGTAGTGATCTTTGGTCTTGTGGAAAGGGTTCCAGGAAGCTGCATAGTCTGTAAATTGTTTATCAGATCACTCCTTGTTTTACATAGGATAATAATGGATGGGGTATAGAATGTGTCTGGGCAAAATGAAATCTGCATTATGCTGCATTAGGAGTCTGTGTCGAGGGACAGTTACATTTTTGACCTGTTTCTCACCTAGGTTTACTGTCTCACAGATAGACAATGCAGCTTAGTGAATAAAAAAGATCCTTGTGTCTGTAAATCACAGAAATATGTACAAAATTACCTTGTCAAGATTAAACTTAGCATTTTTTTTCCTTTATTTTTAACAAATGGTATTTTTAAGGACTACTGACATTGTGGGGGATAGAACATATGAAAGTTCCAACTTTTCATATAATTGTACAAAAGCATTTTTTAAAAATAGACTAGTGTGAGAGTGAATTTCTTCTTGCCAATTTCTTACACTAATGTATATGTAATGGTTGATATCTTTAAAGTCAGTATTTTAAGTCATCTTTAAGACTATTTGCCTATTCACAGCCGAGATACCAATTCTATCATCCTTATTCTGTTAAATAATTTCATTGTAACTTCTATAGTACCTATTGTGGAGTTTTCTGATATTAGTGTGTAATAGAACACTAATAAAAATTTAGGGAAGGTTTTTTTTCTATGTTTAAAAAATAAGATAAGTATTTTTATATTTTAAACTGTTATTTATTTTACAGATGCTTTGGTATGCTGCTAAGTCCTGGACGAAATGTAAAGAACAGTGATATGTATTTATTGGACATGGTAATACTGAACTCATGACTAGTTTAATTTTTTCAACTTTCTTATAACTGATCCTCTCTGCTAACAACCATTTCAGATGTTCATAAGTTGAAAAACACAATAGCTGACATTTCCCCAAAGATGTCCCTTGTCACCAACACTGAATTAAAGCATGTTGATGCTGTCTTGTCTTCAGGTCCATATATACAGTAGCCTTTTTTCTTTTTTTTCTCTTGCCTGATATCCTTTCTCAGAACATTAGATCATATTCTCTGTTCAGCTTGCTTACAGTATTACTTTGAAGCTCTGAACCTCTCAACACTCGCCAGTTTTGGTTAGAATAATTAGTAAAATCCGAAATGTTTTTGTTTTTAGGAGTCCATGGGAAAGAGTTCTGATGGGAAGGCGTATGTAATTACTGGAATGTGGAATCCTAACATGCCGACGTTTGTAGTACTTAATGAGGAAACTCCTAAAGGTAATTAAACTCATCTGTAAATTTGTCTTATCCTGCATACGTTTGATGCATTTATGTTGTCCTGGGCATCATAGTGTGTATATCTGAGTACTTATAGCATGACGTCCCAATAATCTGTGGCTAGGATCAGAACTTGCCCATATAAAGAAATGCAATGTGAATAATTGTTCATTGAGCTATGCATTACTGGTTTGGTCCCAGTAGGTTAGTATTTGGGCTTTACATGTGTTTTCCTCAGTTATCAATATTATTGGTTCTAAGAAAGTGTTTTTTCACTTGATATACTCAGGAGAGCAGTATAAATCCTGGGCATTGCTATTATCTTTTCTTATGCTTTGGAGTGAATTGTTTAGAAATGGCACTACTTCTCCTTCAACTTAGGGTTGATGCAAGTGCATTGGGGTCCTTGAGTGGTGATGTAAAGTTGGCATGCAAAGCTGCAATTGATTTCCTGTCTCAAGGCAGAGGCTACTTAAAGACATATCCAAGTACATGCTAGTGTCACTTTTTGCTGCTGAATTTTCTAATTTCTTCCTGCCTTGTAGCATGTAGGCAAAACTCTTGCTGCACAGCCTGACCCATTTTCCAGTTAAGGATACAGCTAGGTCTTCTTGTGTGTATATTTTTCTTTAAATAACGATTTGCCTCTTTGGTCTGAGCAGGCAAGAGAGCTTAGCTGTTTCTAAATGTTTATTTTTAAAAGCTGTACTTTTTTCAACAAAGACAGCAACTGAGATGCAAAGTGATGATTGCCATCTCCCACTGGTGAGTGCTGCTGGAAGCAGGATCCTTTTTTTGCACTCTGAACCTGCAAGATGATCTTGGACTATTTGAGTGGGATCTTCTGGTCAGCTGATCCTATGTTCTCCATGACTTGAGAAAGTTTGAGTTATGCCTCAGTACCGGAAAGGGATAACTATTATAGATTAGGACTTCTGCTCCGTGTTTTACTGCTCTGATAAGGACTGTATGACCCAGAGCATGGGACAGGGAGAGATTTTTTTTTGAGTCTTTCTACCTGAGGAGAATTTTGAGTCTTACCTGGTAGAGTATGGACATGAATGTTAAAATGAAAGAGTTTCTTATAGTTCCGAGAGAATTTGAGCTGGAAATGATGTGAGAAACACTTGATGTGGATTTGTTATACATATCTATTTCCTCAAACATAAGATTTATGTCTCTTCAATGTTACCTTCTTCTGTGCAATTGTCTTTTTGTGATAAGAATCATGTCTTTTAATGCTATTTTATCTGTGTGACACTTGGCTTCTGTTCCTACAGATTCCCTTTGTTTTAGAAAGTTACTAAAGTTGCTTGGAGTATTGATTAATGCATACTCTTACCTATGCAGACATGTAGAATATAGAACTCAGACAAATAAAATGCTTGCAAGAGAATCAGTAATTTAATAGGTCTCAGTTTCAACTGGAGTTTGCTTCTGTAATTTTTGTTTGTCGTTTTGAGAAATGTATTGACTACTATTTCTGTATGTGACTTATTTTTGTGTTTTAGATAAACGTGTATTCATGACTGTTGCAGTGGATATGGTTGTCACTGAAGTGGTAGAGCCTGTCCGTTTCTTGCTGGAGACTCTTGTGCGTGTGTATCCTGCTAATGAACGTTTCTGGTATTTCAGCAGAAAAACCTTCACAGAAACTTTTTACATGAAGCTAAAACAGGTAACTTGGGTGGTTTTGTTTGCTTATTTTATTGTTGTAGTTGCTAGGAGTAGTTGCTTCAGTTTGTCTAAATTATTTTGACTCCATGAAAGTAACAAGAATTCTGAGTGTTACTTTTTTAAACCAATTACCTCTGTAATGTTTTGATGCGTAGTGTTTAAGTAGTGTATAGAAAAAGAGTCAATATGTCTGTAACCCACAAATTAGAATGAGTTGCAACCATTTGTTTTATAGGCCATTTTATTTTCTCTGCTTACCACTGTCGGAATTTATAACTTTGTATGCAAAACAAGTCCATTTGACTGGTAAAATCAGGAAATGGATCTTTGATTTTTCATTGTAAAACTGGTTTATATCTAACAAAAGGAAATTCTCACTACTGAGGTTCAAAGGCTTAGCAATTGGAGAGTAGGTTCCTGGGAGAATGTAATCAATTAAAGTCAAAGAAGCCTTTTGCAATTGTTTAAGATTGAGACTGTCACTAGTGTTATTTCAAAGTATCTGAGAAGTTATATTTTTTTAATGTTTTCCAAAAGAGAAATTTGTAAGAGTTCATCTGAAAAAGTAAGTTCTGATGTGTAGTTATGTTTCGTGCATTTTAATGTTGGTGCCTGCTGATGGTAGATTCTTGTCCTACTTGATTTAATCTGCTTTCCTTCTCTGCCCCAGAAATTTATGAAAGATGATGGTAAGGGAATTATTGTTGCAATTATTTGCCAAATTAGAACTATCTGTGTAATTTTTGTCAGTATTCATAACCTCATGAAGTATTTTAATACCGCTGAAGACTTAAGTATTTTTAGCAAATTATTTCCCCTGAAATATTCTAGATTATCAGATTTCTCCTGTGGTTCTGGTAGTAAAAATGAATAGTATGGGCTGACTTTGCAATACAGTGAGCTATTCTTTTTGCTTGAAGCCAAAGAAGAGTGATTTAATTTAGGCTCTAAAGTAAATATTTAATTGTTATCTTGTGGGCTGTTATCCTGTGGATTACACTGAATCTGAAAAAAAAAAATGTTCAAGAGACATGGCAAAAGTGCTGTTAAACATAACATCCAAGTAAGTAAATCTTATGCAAAAATGTTTCTGTAGTTCTTCTAGAGTTTAACATAGTAACTTGGAATTTGAGAAAATCTG
>JAVCKT010001410.1:0-10118 GCA_032273925.1 Rhynchotus rufescens
AAAGCTGTGTTACGATTAAGTGCAGAGGATTTAGTTTTCGTCTTATAGATGTTTATATTAAAAAGATAACTAAAATTTAGGCTTTGGTATTTGGTATTTGGTCACTACGCAGAATTTTGCGATTCAGACTGCATATATTGCAGAGCAATTTAACCTAGTCAAAACGTTTATTTTTTTCTGTAAGGAAACAGGAAGAAGAGTGAACTAACCCAAAACCCTCTCTCACTGTTTTTCTTTAGAACATTTTCTATCATATATAGAATCAATGTCCCATCTTAAGATGAGAGTTTCTTATCAAGAGAATTACAGAATCATTAGCATTTACAGTACCTTGTTATTGCTATCTAGAAACACAAAGCAAACTCTGGATGTATCGTATCTGGAAATTCAACCACTATTCTGTCTTCTAGAGAACAGGGAACAACTGGTGCATATCATTCTTCTGTACCAACATTTGGTATTTATACTTCTCAAGAAGTGGCTTCATTATGAATGGGGAATTCTTTTTGACATCAGTTGCATATCATTTCTGATATGACCAGCTGTAACACGCAAGTAGACTGCAAATGTGCAAGTGCAGTAAGAAGTCAAAGGTTTTAATACTACGATGACAATTCTAATTTAATCTTTCTCTATATTAAATTGTAATATGTTAAAACTCCAGTACTAGCTGTATGGAATGTATAAATGCTCTCAAACTATTAGATAGTGTTTTAAGAATCTAATGAGGAAGAAGAATTTCATGACAGAGTTAGGTAGTTGAAGTAAGCCATTATGTCATACTCAGCTGTGGATTCTTTGGTTTTATATATTCTTAACATTATTTTAAATAAAGTATTCTCAAGCTCAGGGAAATATAATATGGCTTATTCATGCATCTGGTTTGGCATTTCAAAGTTTTTTTGATGTTGTTATTTTGCAGGATAAGGTTTATAATTCTGAGAATGTGTCGTAATGTAGAGGATGTAGAACAGATACTTTAGGATGTTCTTCCCCCAGCTGCTAGAGTGGATGAATAAAAATTCAGTTCATCTTTTCTTTGCAGGCAGATGAACTTTCAGGCCATCGTTTCTTTCATCTTTTCTAAAGCAACCATTTACATGTAAAATTTCCCCAGTCCCATTCTTAGGAAATTTATGCAAAAGTGTCTGTCTTGTGCAGACATTGCCCTGCCCTCAGGTGCAGATAAAAGCTAGTCATTGTGGGGCTGGAATAATTCGGGGGTGGCTGTGTAGAGCCCTGTATATAGTGTCTGTGAAATTCTGCTTTCTCATGCTAACCAAATTAGATGTGGACTGTCAGTTCAGTTTGTCCTTTTCCCTTCTCCTCCTCCCAGCCACTCAGCACTACCTGAATAATGCAGCTACCAGAGGCTTCATACAATTTAAAAATAATAGAGAACTATTTTTTCCTGTTTTTTTTTCATCCCAGATTTTTTTACCATGTGACACTTTGGAAGAGAGACACCATATATTTATATATATTCTTTTTTTCCTTAGGCATCTAGTCCCATCTTTACAGATCATTATAGCATAATGGGTCAAATTCTTGAATTCTTGAATTGGTTATTGAATCTAGAATGAGAACATTTATTTTCATTTAATATGTTGATATTGAGGAATGCACATTCAATTAATCAAAATCTACTACACCACAGTGACCATTTTTAAATTTCTGGAACAATGAATTTAATCTAGACTTTTTAATAATATTTTAACAAGAATTCTTTTAAGGACATATATGAAAGGTCCATATTGAGATCTTTAGTGAAATTTAGTTTGATTTTGTAAATAGAATACTAAATAATGAACTTTTGTTGCAAGAAATGTGAACTGCAAATTCAAGTAGTGATTACAAGTAGTAAAGTCCTATAATGCTCTTTTTTGTAAATTCAGTGACATAAAAGTGCATTTTAAACTCATTCACCCAGGCTTTTTTTTAATATGTAGATCATATATTTTGTAAAAGCACCTCTCAGTTCCTTAAGTTTAACATTTTATATATACTATTATAAATATGTAAAAATATTTTATATAGATATATATAAAAGATAAAAAGTATTGTTTTGTTATTTATTATATAAAATCTATGTAAATAAAACATTTATACAGATGTATATCTACTGTATATAAAGATTATGTTATTTGTTCAGTGTGATTTATTTTTTATTAAAGTTTTTGAAACATAACAAACTTCTTATCTAATGGGTCAACAAATATATGCAAGCCCAGATAGCTCAACAACTAGTAGAATGAGTTTCTGAATTATTTGTTCCTTTAAAAACCTCTTTTAGTCCCTTAAAAGGAATTTTTAGTCCCTTAAAAGGGACTAAAAGCAGTGCACAGCACCTGATTTTAAGGGTGCGGAAAGCTAGTTCTCTCATAGTCACAAACAACAAGAGTATACAAGGATTGGCCATGTGGTATGAATTGTGGGAGGACAAATCCTGGACTTTGAAAGCATGAAGTGTTGAATTACATGTGTTCTTTGTAGGGCTATTAGATATTTTGTTAGATGAAGTAAACCCTCAATGGAAAGATAATTTTACTTGTTTTTGTATTGATCCCCTTGACACTTTAACACCGTACACCTCAGTGAGCCCTGCGGGGTCTAGAACTATCTAACTACTGCAGAAGTCACGTTATTGTAGATATAGCACTGGCATTAACGCATCGACTATTTTTAATCTAAAAACAATTTCAGAAGAGCACTGAGTGCTAGGTATTTAAGTCAACTACAATCAATCATGGTGCAATGCATTGATGTGAAATATCAAAACATTCACTTCTTCCTGAAAGCCATATACCTAAGCTTTTGATATACTCCATTTCCACAGCTACGAGGTTTTGATAGGCCTCCAAAAATCTGTTAAGCAATTTGGGAATTCTTACATCATACATTATAGGTAAGTGCTTAACAAGACTTTAAAAATTAAATAATGAATTTCCTGAGTGATCTTGCAGCCTATTCCACAGATTCAGTATCAGGCGAATAACCGGTAATAGATTGTAGTGTATATCACAAAGACAGGGATTGTTTTCCTGCTCTCAGATTTTATCTTCTGTTTATCTCATGATTTTCCCTATTTAATCTGAAATATTATACATTACCCTGAATCATTTCCTATACTGGGAAGCTACTGCAAGAAAAGATTTTAAACTAAGCTTAGAATGAAAGTCAGTTTTCTTTTCTATAGTAAGTACTTATCAGAAGAAGCTAGTTGAAAGCATACTAAAGTTGAAAACTAAGGAACTGCCATATATCCTGACTGCTAAATACAAACGTGACATGTGAATTTTTGAAAATACAGCAGCATATTCATGCCAGATGAACCAAGTATTATTTGCATAAATTGATGCACAAAAAAAATCAGTATTGCTGGACAAAAAAAATGCTGGACAAAAAAATATTTGTGCAGCAATTCTAGTGGAGGCAGAGATTTGTCACTACTAGGCATCTGAAATGTCATCCTGAAGACACAGAGACGGGCAAAACAGGAAAATTTAGTTACATGAGACACTCGAGTGACTCACCTATCTCTGAAAATTATTGTCTGTTGTAATTTTAAAATCTTGATCTTTCAGAACCAGTTTCACAACACACATTAGTTAGGAGGACCTCCTTTAAGCTGAATAATCTTGACTGAATGGATCATTGGAAACCATACACACTAGCTTCTAGCAGACACTGTATTCTGGAAGGTTCCTTGAAGACAAGGTTTTTCATATTTCATATTTCTAAAGCTGACAGAGCTCTGAAACTGATCCACCAAATGTTTTCTCAGATAAGATAATTGGTCTTCACTGGTATTTTAGCATGTATCACCGTTGTCTGTACAATTTCATGTTAAAGAAAATCTGTCCTGAAGGATAAAAAAATACTTGGATCACCAATTTTCATCTTCACACCAAGTAGAAATCAGACCAAGGGTGGAACATACTGAGTAAGATGTTTGCAATGCTGTCACGTTTGGCTTATGCTGCTTGGTACATGCTTCTGTAGCATCACATCTCTAAAGACGACAAGATGACTCCTTTCCATCTAGGTGTTCAGAGGTCCCTGACAGGTCTTCAGTGAGGCCAAACAATGTCTATTTGTGAGCAGCTACTTGTAGAGCATCCCAAAACTTGAATATACAATCTGCACATCTGATCAGAAAATAGAGCTTTAATGTTTGGATTTGAAAATAAGTTATCATAGATCCTCAAAACAAAAAAGCACCCAAGAAAGTAATTTTTTTTTACAATTTTCAATCTAAGAAATTGTCCAATCAAGTGCATGGATATGTTCTGAGTTACAGAAATGCCGTAGAATTGAGGAAGTGTACCAGAACTTGTATGCTATTTTTCATGACAGTATTAAAGCTCTTGTAACTTGTATGCAGCAGGTTTTCCTTTCCAAATCTACTTGCACACACACATGCACAGACACAAAGAAAACCCACAAAATGTTATTTTTTGGTCACTGTGAAAGAGCAAATATATTTGTGAATACATATGCACACCACCCAGAATGGCAAAAAAATACTGTCTATTTCCTGGAATACAGGAAAAAAAATATAGGGTTTGTAACAGTTCCACTGCCTACACAAAGATGTATTTACAATGCAAATAAATCTTATTCTGCAACTTAGAACTGCAAATTTTTGCATAAATCTACCTCAAAAAAAGTCTGTTCACAGTGTTGTGGTTGGAAGGCATCTTAAAGCAGTTTTGAAGCTCTTGGCATTTTAGGCATAGATGGCAAATTTGTACAATTATTAATTATTTTTCCCCTGATATTCAGTACAGTATGTTCTTCAGATACTAAATTCAAAATGTCAGATCCCCATACATCAGAGTATCACTATTGCAGCACAAGGCAATAGCAATTTTTAATTAAAATATGCTGCTTCCTGCAGTGTAACTTGAGCAAAATCTAATTCACAAAGGAGAACGTTAGTGGAATCACACATTTTTTATATCTCATGCTCCAAAAGCAATTTAATGTATTTCTCATTGATACAGCATTAAGATATTTAGGATTTCCAGAACTTTTGCTACTGCAATAAAAATAAAACACGGCTTTAATTTTCTAAAGTGTTTTTGCCAAATTTTCAACACAATAGCACAAAAGACATATGTATCCAAAATATTCTTTAAACCTTTACATACGATATTTTAAAACTATTGTTGTTTACAATTACCCTTCTGAAGATGATATATAGCAGTTATATCAATATAGGTTTTGTTGGATCTTTAACATTAAGACCGCATATCTCTTGTTACTGAAAAGCTGTGTAAGAACACCTGTTTTTTTCCATACAAAACCAAATTTTGGCTTTATGGATTTGAATTTATGTTGGCTTTATACATGTAACCAGTTATTCATGTGTTCGTATTTTTATCTTCACTTTTGTTAAAGCAAAAGAAGACCAGAAAATACAATTAATGAGATTTTAAGTGCAAGATCATGATGTAAAGATCTTAACATGAAAGCTCATTTTGTAATTCTTTTCTCCTATTGATACTGAAGAATTTTTTGAATATAGACTTTTTAATTCAGAAAAAACAACATGATGCTATTGATCTTAATAAAAAGGCTTACCTTATAAAATGTCCAATTACTCTTAAGTGTAATTTTCAAGCTTACTTTTACATTTTAAAAAAGATCTTTTGTTCAGTTTTGGCACATGCAGAAATGACATCTGGAAATTATTTGCAGAGAATTTTTGCAAGGGTTATAAACAAACGAATAGCAGGTTCATAATTGGCATGTTATATTCTAATACACTTATTACTAAAATATAAAAAATACAATATTTAGCATCTTTACTCAAATGCAAATACAGAAAATAACTATAGAGATCCATCATAATCCTGGTGAGAACTTAACCTTATTCTTAGCTCTTTAGTATTTTATCAGCTTTTCTAAAACTTAGAGTTCACAAAATTGGGTTAATATTTCACCAATAGGTTAAATAAATTTTCTGTATTATCCTGTGAATATACATTTTTAAAGTGCAGCCGTTTAGCTGTATAAAATCCCATTAAAATTTTCCTGTTATTGTTAGCCAAGAGTTTGGTACTGGTAATGGCTCTGAGGTACAACACATGGAATCTAGTTCTGATTCCTGGCATAGAGAGCAATACCCAGAAAAAAAAATGACTGTTTCTCAGAAAAGAGTCTATAAATCATTTATGCCTTGAAAAATAGCCAGAGAAAAAAGATGTTTTAAACCATGTTTTTGCATTTATAATAAGCAACTTGCAATATCAGTGCTCCTGATTGCAGAACTGGAAGCTATTACTTAAATATCCCATTTAGCTTGATTACATAAGTGAATGGCCTTTTTTAAGTGTAAAAACATCCTAAAAAGAGCATGTTCTCATCTCCACAGTGTTTCTGTACTTTCAAATATTTTTCTCCTTGATTCTGTTTCCCCACAGTCTAACGTCAGTCTTTTCTCTTATAAAGAAAATTCTAAAATGTTCAAGAATCCCTCTTACATATTCTTCCTTTTTTCATTGTGTTCGTTATTAGAAATCTCATGTCCATAATATAGCCAACTGTTTTAAAGAGATAATCATCTCTAAACTATGCTGTGACCATTCATGTAAGCCCATCATCCAAGAAGAAACATTCACCAGTTTGGTCAGTCTGGTAATTTGGTGCAGATGTGCACTGTTCTCTGCCTTCTTAAAAATAAGAGTATGGGCTTTTGTGGAGAGAGAAAGCTTGCAAAATTCTCTCACTTTTGCTTTCTGCAGTGCTCTTTTAAAAAAATAAAAGAGAATAGACTGTCCTACAATAGACCTGGGAACTGAACCTGACATTAATCCCCAGAATTAACATGACTGCCCTGGAATGTCTTTGTTGTACTTCCACGCTGCAATTAGCACAACATTAATCAGGTGCCTTGACATGATACATTGTTTTTTCTTTTTTTACATTAGCATGTGTTTTCACACAATGTTACACAGGCCTCCTGAATTTCAGCATTTCTGAATTTTGAAGGCTTGATTTCATAGATTCTCCTACATTAAAAGGGCTTGTCAGGAGGGCAGATCTTTTGCACTCTATGCTGTTGCTTTATTTTCGGTGGTTCCTAAAAGAATGGTGGTAGGTTTTTTAAGCCAGACCACCACTTAAAAATATCCTGAGTAAGGTCAATTCAACATTTTTGAGAGTGTTGGCTGCACTCAGAGGACTTGAAGTAATCAACAGGTTCTGGGAAGCTCAGGAGCCAGAGAGGACCAGAAGGGATATTGAAGGGCAGCTCTGCTGTAGACTTGCAGTAACTTTTGCTCAGACATACACATCAGAGTGTCCTTACATATTTTACAGAGACTGTCCATGCAGCTCTTCTGCTGCTGTGACTGGGCCATGGTCAGCATCATCACCATGACGCATTAGCTCTCTTTGTCCTCAAGTTGCCAACTCTCTGCATCAGAGAATAATTTGTCCCCTGAAGCCTGTGCCGGGATGGAGACACAAGTCATTGAAAAGCACTGTCCTGCACTTATTTATCTCCCACATACAGGCAGTGGAGACTGTTTTCAGGCTGTTAAACTGAAATTCGTGCTCTTAAAATTAGGTCATTGCCCTGATAAATCCTTCCTAACTGCATATCCAGAGAGCTGATTAAAATCCAATCTATTTGACGTTATAATTAAGCCTCACATCAAGTTTCCAGTTTCATAATTACAGCACTACATCCTGACAAAGATCAGAGGTCTCTCCTGTTCATCTGAGGGACTGGAGTAAATCTGCTGGTAGCATCTGAGGAGAAGCAGCACCGCTCTTGACACCTTTACATGTGAAGGTAGAGGTAGCTGCTGAAAGAGCCCTTTGCCCCTTAGCAGACCTGTCCATCCATCAAGGCATCTTCTCATCCCAGATAGGCAATGCTGGGAGGAACCATAAAGCTAATGCTTTTGATGTCACCCAATGGTAATACTTCAGAGTATTTGCTCTCTTGCTGAAGGAAGCAGTGCAAGCTCTGGGGCACAATTCACATGCAACTTCCATGGGGCTTCTCTAGCCAGGTAAACATCTGTTCTTGCAGGTGTTAGAGATCACACTTACTTAGCTGCCAAGCACACACAAGAAAAGCGGAATTATAGTCACTCACTCCATAAATCCAGTCTTGGAATGAATGTGAACAGAGACACAAGTAAAAATAAAATAAAATTAAACTAAATAAACTGAAGGGAAAAAAAAAGGTCATGCCTAGCAGTTATTATTGAATCCAGTCAAATAACAACTTTGTATATCTTGCTTTTTCTTGCTTTTTAAAAGCATCTGAAGTGGCTTAATTTTAGATACTCAGTACTTCACTTCAGCTTGCTTTGCTGGAAAAAACAGAGCTAGGTTTTTCTAATCAATCTGTTTAATCTCCAGCCTGCTGCCCAAAGCTTACTCTGGCCCAATATCCAATTTCTCCCCAAAAAGTCTTAAAAAAAATCAGGTTATTTATCTTAGACAATTTCTGGCTATTTCAGAAGAACAACTCTCACAGCTGTTACATGGCAGCCTGGTCCCAAATTTGATTGCATTTTAGGTGTCCCAAGAGTCAGTTGTGAGGGGCATTTATTGTCTATTCTATGCAGTTGTCGTTACTCATGTGACACTGTACAGTTTTGCCACTACGATCTTTAACTCTATAGTACACAACACGATGAGGAACACGAACTGATCAAATATTTTCCTCTCCAAACAGATGGCATGCTACTCTTCATTGCCTTGGGAAGCTTCCCAATTCATTCTAGTCTAATTTCACTCTTTGCTTTTTCCCTGTAAAACACAAATAAAATTAACAGAAAACACCAACTAAATGGTGCTATATTTAGCTCTCCAAATAAATTAATTTGTCAGCTTTTGTGATCATATTACCTTCAGAGCGTGTGACTCCTCCATACATAACATTTTCACTTTATCTCTATAGTTTTGATTTTTTTTTTTAATTCTTATATCTTGGTGATCAACTGCTTTTGTGACTCTAGAACACTTTTTTTTTTCCCAAGTGAATGCAAAGAATTTTATCTAGGGATTTTGAAAACATATCAGTAAATCTCAAATAAAAAAAAATCCTCTCACTTGATCATGATATTTCTTGCTGCATTTACCAGCACTCAGCATGTGTTCAGATGCTGTACAGAAGAGACTGTGGGGTATCATCTTTTCATGGCTTTCTCCAGCTGATACTTCATTTCCTTTCTTGTATGTTCCCCTCCTTTAGTAAATATATTTCTCAGTATGCGCTGTTCTGGAATTAACTACCCTTTCTAACAGCCTACTGTATGTTTCAAGGTGACATTAATTGCTTTCTTTTCTGGCAATCTGAAACACTGGTAGGTAGTAGCTGCATAAACATATTTAGTTTTTTAATTTGGCTTCACTTCTCCAGTCAATCATATTTAGCCTTTATTTCACAGTTCATCCTGGAACACATATATACCTTTTATTACCTCTGTGACCTATAAAATGTACTAGAATAAGACAAATAGGCTCTATTTCTTTTTCTGAATGTCTTTCTCCTCCTATTTTGATTCTGAACTTGCATCTCTCACTCAATGAGAATCAACCCCATGTGTTTTTGACAGATTATTTTCCCTTGCTTTGATTATGTAACTCAGCTTGTGTTTACTTATCCCCCTCTTTTGTGCACTATCAGCTGTGGATGGATAAAACACATGTGGGCAGTTACCTGCTAACTAGAGGCACAAAGGGCAAGTTAAAGCCATGTCAACTCACAGCACAAGGTCTAACCTTTTTCATATCACTACAAGCACTACTTGATGCTTTGTTTCTCCCACAATGATCATCTAAATCCCTAACGCTATAAAGCACTAGACTTGTGTATATATAATTTTTAGTGATTGGTCCCATTTAATATGAAGTCTTCTGCCCTTATATAGCTGGCTTACGTAGTTCACCTTTCCAGATGTTTAACAGCAAGTATGCACATCCACATAGAGTTATATGTAAATGGAAGAATGCAGCTGTATATTTATGTTTCAGTAACATTTCCCACATGCTGACAACTAAACACTGAATGGATTCTACTAAAAAATTGGTTGTAGTGGACATGCAGAGATAATACACATAGTGCCCCTGTATGTTATAATTTGTCTGTC
>JAVCKT010001411.1:0-11016 GCA_032273925.1 Rhynchotus rufescens
AGAAGAAGAAGAAGAAGAAGAAGAAGAAGAAGAAGAAGAAGAAGAAGAAGAAGAAGAAGAAGAAGAAGAAGAAGAAACCCCTTTCCAGTGCTTTGTTTGGTGGATGAGCCACACTCTAGCTTGCTGCAGACCAAAAGCTGTGGGAATATTTTGAGGTGGAGTTGTCAGTGTTCAGTCGTCAGGCTCTGCGGAGGTGGCCGGGGGATTTTTGTGGGTTTGGGCTGATTTTGAAGGAAGTGAGTCAACGTTCTGGAGTCAGAGAGGTGCCGTGGAGATGATGCACCTTCCTGACCAAAGTAAAAAGAAAAGAAGTCAGAAAAGCTAGTGGGAAGAAAAGAAAAATCAAGGAATGTGCCCACTGGGATGTCTTGCTGCTTCCAAGGAGCGTTTGCGCTGGTGGAGGTGACCCGTTTCCCATAGGGGAGGCACAGGGGGATCGTGGCCGCAGCAGCGCAGGCTCCGAGTGTCCCAGGGAGGCCAGCTCGGCCGGGAGAAGCCGGAGGCTGCAGCTGGGAGAAGCCGGATGCTCCCTGCTCCACCGACTGGTTCCTGCTCTGCCGCCCAGCCCTGGCACCTTCGAGGGGCAGCTAAAATCAGGAATCCAGAAGGGAAGGAGACACTCAGGCTGCCGAATTCGCAGCAATGACTTTTCGTGGCAGCTCCTCTATTTAAGCTGAGCTTGGCTGGCAGCTCCCAGTCACCTGTGCCATGAAGGAGGCAGCCGCGCTGCTTCCCGCCCTCTCCCGCTGTTTCTTCCCAAATCTTCGTGCCACTAAGACCCGAATCTGCTGCAAGGAGCCTTGTGGGACCGGCCTGTCACTCTGCAGGTCTTCCCGATCTCCAGAAACCATCCAACAAACTTCTTTCCTATTGCAGTCTCAGCACTTTAAATGCCACACTGAGAAACAACTTGCATCCAAATGGAGAGATGCTCCTTCAGTGACAAGGAGACTTGCCCTTCCACTGCCTTCGTGCCCCAAGCAGCATCCAAAGCCTGGTACAGTGCATTACACTCAGCAGGCTGCCAGAAAGAGAGTTCATTTAGTTTGATGACAGATTAATACTGATTCACAAATTAATTTTGTCTCTTTGTATATCAAGGGTGTCCGCAACTTATTTAATTTGTAATAAATATAATTATAGAAATGAATGAGCTATCAAGATTTTTAAAGTATGATCCATCAATGTTGGCATGACTTGTAATCCTGGTCATTATAAATAAAATGGGTCTTTTGCAATATGGAATGCAATTTTCCCTGTAGTTTGTCTCATTATTTTCTGACACGTGGGTTAATATTAAATTACAATGCCCTAATTTTCAAATCAGGGCTCAATTTGTAAATAAGAGGTTAATAAATAACCTTTCCAGCTGGAGGCCTTAATGCGACTTCATTAAAATGAACTTTTTAACTGTGATGCTCTCCCCTTGGTTGACGCATCCTTGTTACCGGCATCGTCTCATCCAGGGCGCTGCAAAACAGGCACCAGACGGCCCCGCCCAAAGCTTCTCCTGCCTCCTGCGTTTCCATACGGTCTCTCAGGTGTCCCACACGGTGGGTTACACCCTGACTTGCTCCGTGTCCTGCTTCCCGGTGCGCGAAGCACAGCCCGAGCTGTCCTTCCTTGCGCGTGTCCTTGAGCACACGGCCAAGGCTGCCAGGTGGTGGGTGCCCGTGGCCACCTGGGTGATGCAGCTTGTCGTTTCTGGGACACTAAGTAAGGACCTGCTCCTATTTCTAAAAGTTTATGTGATACCCATTGTGAAAAAAAAAGAAGACATTTGTCAGGACACGTTTGCAGAAATTCTATTTTCTGAGCTATAGAGCTGCATTATCTCAGCTGGTGCAGAAGAGAAGCTGCTACTTCTCCACTGAAGAAACCTCTGGTGGTATTTGGGCCGTGGACCTAACCTAGGTTGGTTTGGGGTATTTCTCTTGCTGGTTCACAGGCTTAAAGGCTACATGTGAAGGCTATTTCCTTAGCAGCTGAAAGCAGAGCGATGCTATTTGCTATGTAAAGAGGCTCTTTTCTCCCACCCAATAGATCAGAAAGTCCTAAAAGAAACCAAACATCTTTGATCAGGCTGCACTATGAGACAAAACTCTGGCTTGGACACCAGGTAAGAGTACATAGGCTATTTGAAAATAGGTGTTTTCCAAAGAGACCAGGGGCATTGTGGTTGTTTTGACCATATCTTTCATCAGTGACCAAAAATGAGCGGCCTTGCGCGTGCCAGGAGCCTGGGGATGCTGCCCACCGGCCGGCGCTCCCCGCCGTGCCCGTCAGGGCCGTGCCCGTCACGGCCGTGCCGCAGGGCGAGCGGCGCTTCTCTGCCCCCCACAGACCCCCAGGGCCCCGGCGCGGGGCTTGGCTCTCCTCCAGCAGTGCCGGATCTCCTCCACACTTCCATCAGCTTCACCACTTGTCCAGGGCAGGGTTTGGGCTCCTTTACCCTGTCCGAGCTTTAGTAAGACGCCAGGCTGACTCATGGCTAAATTGCTGCACTGCTCTGCTGCCCGCAGAAGTCCCCGAGGGACAGGACTAGCCCAAAGCCTTTCCTGAGGTCAGCAAGACGCATCTTGGCCAAGACCTCAACCTCCCGGCTCGTTTTGCCCAGGAGTGCTGACTCGCGGTGCTTCCTTCAGCTGTGTGAAAAATGATGGGCTGGAACCTCAGTGTTTTAAGAAAAAACAATCCACAGCAGCACCAGGGCAGCCTCAAGACCCTTCCTGGCCTAGCCCTATGGGCAGGAGGTGAGAAACGCTCCCAGCCGGCACCGTGCGGTGACGCTCGCCCTGCAGTGGGCACAGTTCTGCTGACAAGAGAAAAGTTCTGTCTGATTAAAGGGAGAAAGAAACTCTCACATTCCTCCCGTGCAATGCTACTAAAATATGGTTTTTCCACAGTTCATTCCTTACCCATTTTCCCATTCCTTACCCATTTTCATTCCCAAGTCAAAGCCCTTGGCCAGAGTCTCTGCATGTCACAGGATAGTGACTTAACTCTGGTAACTTAACCAATGAGACAAGTTACCACGCAGCCCGTTCCTGTTCAAGCTTCCCCTTCTTCCTCCTCTTCAGCCTTTGCCATTGTACTTGGCTGCTCTAGTTTGAGGATTTTTTTTTCCATTTTTTCTTTTTTTTCCACATTTGAGAGTTTTTCATTCAATCCAACAGAGAGCACTGATGCACAGACACAAGACCAAGTTTATAATTACAGTGCACTGTTGCTTCTGCTGATGTTCTTATTCAACAAATAGAAAATAGTTCTTTATAATAGCAGTAAGGATGACTGAAATACCTTAAAAAATAATAATTCTCCTCTCTGTTTATGGATTTTACCCTGTGGGGAGAAAAGAGTTGGCTTCTCCATCAGTTGTGCTCCCAAGGGAAGCACTTCCGAGCCTTGCTGAACTGTTGGAGCATCGGGGGACCAGAGCATTTTCCAAGGGGTCTCACATCAGCACTGACATAAAGGCTGGGAAATAAGCCTTACTTAACTCATCTAATCACTTTAGCTAATCTAATCACACCAGAGTACAGTACTTGATATGTTAGCCAGATTAATTTTGTAACTGTAATAATGTGTGTTTTTTTCCTGTGGGATGATGCCAACCTAAAAGACCTTCATCCCTGAATTTATTTTACACCTTCATCTTCAGCTTCTCTAGTGGGGAAGAACTTCATAGGAAAGAGCAGAGGTGGGAAACAGCTTTTTGTGGGTCCCTTGGAGACTTGACTTTTTGTGATACTGATTCACCCCTAATGAAGCCATCCCACCACTCTGCATGATAATATTAAAAAAAAAAAGTAACTGACAGATAAAATATTAATAAAAAAAAAAGGTACTGTTAATATTTTAGCTGTAAATCCTTCTGGTGTCGTTTTTACAAGAGTGCTTAAAGTCACGTCCCAGCCCCATGCCCTTATAAATCTAAGGTTTAGATTAGGAGGGCTTTAGGCTCATGAGTGCATCAGAAACACTGCTGACATTTGCCCAATTTTGGGATGAGTTTTTGAGTGGGATCGGATTTTGAATTTCTCCCCTAATTTGAGTAATTACAAACCAGGTCCTCGGAAGTGTTCAGTGGCCACAAATTTGGCTCTCACCTCGAAGAAGAGCCTCCCAACTGCTTGGACTTGTTGGTGCTTCCATCCCCTAGACCACTGCCGATCCACTCAAAATGCTTCCACTCAGTTCCAGGTCGTCGTAGAAATGCTGGGATCTTTTCTTTTTTTTTTCTTTTTCTTCCCCAATTTAGCAGAACGGTTCCCCTGGCCCAGCCCCAGTTTCTTTTCCCTGAAAACATTTCTCATATCCAAGGGCAAATCCCTAGACGTTGCTAAGACAAGCGCTCATTTCCAGAGAGCAACTCGAGCAAGGTGAGACCTGCCCTATCCTTGCGTGGCTGCCAACTGGGGAAATCCACTGGCCCACAGGACACGGTGGGGATCCCCCTCGGAGCTCTGCCCTCACTGGGAGCTGGTTTTGGACGGCGGCCGCCCCCTCGACTGCGCAGCGAGACCTGTTTCCTCCCGTAGACCCGCGCGCCTGCAGTGATGGTGAATCCTTGGCGCATTTCACGAGCTGCTATCGAATTTCACTTATCGTCATTATTGACGCGTGACACTGAGGTTAGATCATTTGCATCAAGCCATTTTGCTCAAAAAAAAAAATGAAAATTAACATCACTTTTCAATCAGTCGAGATACCTTGCTCAGACACTGCTTGGCTGGGTGACTGCAGGCAGGTATCTGGCTTGAGGGTCCTTTCTTCTTGGCAGCAACTCACCAAGGCCCTCGAAACCATGTGAGTGTTGACAGGGCTGGGAAATACAAAGTCATGAATAAAACTCTTACAGCCTCGACGTGAGTTTTGCTTCCTTCCCTGGTGCCACCCCCCTTTCATCTGATCTACTTTAACCACTGTCACCACTCTGCAGCATGAATCTTGGTGCTCTGGTTACCTTCCAGCTCCAAAATGTGCGCTCAGCTTCTGTTCGGTTGCGTCCACAGGTGTCAGGAAAGCTCCTCAGGCTCCAGAGTTACAAATGCGCCTGTCTGGGTGTCAGATACTGTCAGAGAGGATGTTTGCTTGGGTGCCTTCCTGAAGAGGAACAGAAAATGTGTGGTGACAGGGAGAGACAGGGTGCAGGTCCTCTGATAGTCAATGGAGAGGGAGAAGAGAGCAGAGACTCCTTTGGAAGATGGTCGGTGTCAGACCAAGCTTCTGGACTGAATCCCCGCTTAAAGTTCCTTTCTCTACGGACACTGGGCTAGGGCCGAACTTACTAAGCGTTAAAACTAGCCAGAGCAAGACAGACCAAAGATTTGCTTAGACCCCATGCCAGGCCTGCAGGAGTGCAAGAGTGAAGCACCCATGAAAGATCCCAGAGTGAACGGTGAGACCTCCCCAAACCAGCACACCGGAGTCCCCTCGTGGCTCCTGCTGCAGGATCTGCCTCCCCAGGTATTTCACCATGGGCATCCTGCAGGCTGGCACCAAGCAGAGCCCAGGGACTGCACAACAGCACCTCTGATGGAGAGACTTGTCCTCCAGGCCCTTGGAAAGAGCCGTCACAGACTCTGCTTTGGGTTAAACGGTTGATAATTAGGGAAGCATCTGCAGCAAGTGCAGCTCTTGTTTGAAAGCCGAGAGCAGGCAGGGCACCGTGCGCCCCTGTGCATCTGAGTGACAAGCCAGTGTGCAGAAAATGAGAGCAGGGAGGGGAAGGGATCAGCATAACGACCCACAGACACTAGTGCGACCGGAGGAAGCTGCAGGAGCCACAAGCCTCCGGCATGCACGAAAGCATCACTCCATTTTTTAAATTTTTTTAAAAAATATTTTTAGAGCAAACATATTTAAAACAGCTATTTCAAGTTTTACATGGAGCATAAATCATGAGGGAGAAATAACTACACTGGCCACAACACAGGTTGTTTTGTAGCTTCTAAATTTCTTAAGTGTTAGGTCATTTTACTTACAAGTTAAATAGCTGTCTGCAAGAGGCCTTGGCTGGTCATAAATTGTCCTTCCAATAATATAAAACACACCATTTATTTACAACACGTATGCTCTTCCAAGTAGATCCAACAGCTCATAAAGAACAAGGGCCCCTATGTCATCCCTACGGAGACCACGGCAATAAAGAGCCATTGGAACGACTCTGTACTCAGTAAGTGCAATAAGATCCGGCAACAGTAGCTTTTACGGGCTTTTTCTCCCCTCCAGGAAAACCTTTAATACTACTGCAATTCCAGGGAGCTGGGATGGTCGTGCCCACAGTGGATCTTATTCCTCAGATGCTCCCACTGTTTTCAGAGTGAAGCAAGGTAATGCTCACCAAAGAGAGTCAGAAACAGCCCTGTTAGGATCATGTATTTCCATAGGTTTATTAGTTGATTAAAAAAGGATTAAGGGAATATTACGAACGCCAAAGCTCTGGCCTGCAAGGAACATTCTCTGCCAGAGGGTTATTACCTGCTTCCAGATAGAAGTAACGAGACTTACAATCCCCGTTCATTCCTGGCTGGTCGAGCAGCAAGAACGTAGCTGACCCCAGAGAAGCTCCCAGGAAATACTTGCCCAGGTGAAGACACAGAAACCGTCTTACAGAGGCACAGGTGAGCCCTCATCAAGCTCTGAAGGGAAATTGCGGCGAGAAGCAGCATTTGATCCGGATTAGACACACTCACATTAAGTGTTCGAAGTAGAAAAGCAGTAGGGGCTGATCTGAGGCTCCAAAGCCTTTAGTCAATAGCAGAGCTCTGAACAATTTCCTTTTCATAATATCGCTTCATCTTTGAATGGGATGGCTGTAGTTCTTGGACAGTACAGAAGGGTGTGATATTTATCCAACGGATTTGTGGACTAAGAGGATCATTAACATAGGAATCAACTGCCTCAGCCTCAGCCTGTGCTGAGGGCGACTGGGTCACTGCAAGAGTTTCACAGGAGCATGGGATTCATTTCTCCCTGCAGGAGAAGACACCCAGGTGGACCTCGCTGGGTAAGCTCTCCCTGCGGTCCATGAAGAGGGTGGCAGACACTGTTCATAGCACCATCCACCCTGATCCTTGCAAGTCTAAAACAGGCAAGACTAAGTCTCAGGACAACTGTTATGAGGCAATCCCGAAAACAGGGTGAGGATTTGTCCCAAGCCTACCCCATCCTACCAATCACCTCAGCACGGATCCAGGGAGGACAACAAGCTCAATCCCCATGGCCACTTCTGTGTGAAACAGTTGGTTTATTTGCACCAAGTGCTACAGCCATTGGCTAGGCTCAGTGCTTGACTCCATTCCAAATTCATTTCTCTGTCCAATTATCATTTATGAACAACTTCCCAACCCTTCCATAAAACTTTAGCTATGGCCAGCTATCCAGTGTCAACCCACACCTATGAAACCAAGCTGAAAGTCAGTCTTTTGGCTGGCTGAGCTAATTCTTGCTTCAGCCAAGTGAAATCTTCCTTATTGAAGATCTGTCCCAGGTCCTAGCTGGATCACAACCGAGGTGCCTCTTGCTTGCTGCATCATCATTTCCTATGAAGACAACAACGGGCAGATTTGTTTTCCCCTGCTCCAAAACCTGGCACATCTTTGCTGCTCTGTCCTACTTCTATCTCCTTCTGGCCACCAACCCAGCTAGCTAAAGAGCTATTTTGCCAGGAATCTTGTACTTGCCAGATTGCTCCACCTCTTCCTTTGAGGCCTTCTCCTGTGCTGCATCTCCAGCCCCATAACATCCATCTTCAAATTCTGCGGAAGCAAGGCCGTCAAACGCTACGTGGGTAGCAGAGATAGACTCATGGTCACTCAATGTATCACGGTCTTGGTGCACCCACCACCTCCACCTCATCACTGACGGACGCTCCTCCCTGCAGGGCCATCTCACACGAGGACCATCCACCTCCACAACAGCAGCTCCTAAGCTCTGCAGGAGTCCAAGGGTGGTGATGTAGGAACAAACAACCGATAACAATGACCATTCCCAATGAAGCCAATAACGACAGGCACAAGGAATTATGAAAAAAATTACTTTTTAATGTACAAAAGGTTTATATACAGGTTCAGCACATTACCTCCGGTCTTATGATGTAGAAAACAGCTAAAAATGTTCTTAAGATATAAATCTGACAGAACAATTCACCTACAGTACTTTTAGTATTGATGTCTTCTATACATAATATATACAGTGCTGGAATGGTTATTATAATACTATTTCAGTAAATGAAGGAAGACCACCACTGGAAATCTGAGAAACCTCAAGTCATTGGAATTTGGTTTTGCTTTTGGGTTTGTTTTTTCTAATGAGATATCTGTGAAGAAGGGCTCAAGAGCCACCACTGCCCTACAGAGCTGTTGAAAGAACCAGATGAGCAGTCAAAGGACGTGTGAAGGCCTGATCCATCTCCATACGAGGGATGCCCAATTGCACTCCAAGCATCCAGGACAACATACAAAGTCCTAAAATATTATTGCCCTCTTTTCATAAATGCAAAGCAAGGGCAAGGTCAGTAACTGCAGGACAATATATACAGTGGACTATAAAACAATCCCTTTAAACACACCTTTCACAGGAGACACAAACGAACAGCCAGACCCCCCGCTTTGCTTTACTGTCCTCGTGCAGCCAGGGCGTCACAGGGGCTGAGAACGGTGATGAGCTGGGGCGAGAGCCCTTTTCGTTGGGATGCGGATGGGGCAAACGGCAGGATGCACGAGCGGGACATGGGGGCCAGGGGGAGCAGGGCCCTCCCACCCGGCTGTCGTGCACAGCCTGCGGGTGCCCGACGGTGCTGGGGAACACGTGGCGTTCTCGTGCCCGCCACAGGTCACGCTGGGAGCAGAAAGCCGGACATCAGCTTGTGCAAGAGGAGAACGGGGACTTTGGGACAACAGAGAGCGACTTCCCAGAGCTCCTCTGTGTGCCGGGCAGGGGAATGGGATGGGACACCAGCGAGAACCGCAATCAGGATGAGAGGGAGAAGACCAAGGGGCAGGAGAGAACTAAGCCCTCACACGTGATACGGCCAAACTGAGAACCTGTCCATCCTGGGGGGAAGTCACCTGTGTCCCCAACTACGGAACATATGGGGCACAAATGATTTAATGCCGTGATACCAGGATGAAGAGAACTGAGTTGTTCAGCAAGGCCTCTACCCCCCTCAACTCCTACCCTGTAGTCTTAACAACAGGAGAATAAATAATGCAGCTGGGACTGATTTCAGTGCCAGGTGGACCTGGGCTGAGAACAGATAATCACAGAGTGTGTTACACAGACGAACCCTTGCTAGACAAATAAGCTCCCGCTACTGTGCCACGGTGCAGACAGGGCAGAAACGATCATAAAACTCTCTTCATCACGATCCCTTTGGTACGGATCTTAGGAAGGAAAGCTCAAAAGAAGGCGCAGATGTTGCAAAGCAGCGCAGGGATATGGTAATGCTCGCTTGAGGAAGCTGACATTATAAAGGCATCCAGAGCCCCATCAGAAAGTCACTACAAGCGACGGTGCTGCTCAGAGGGTGCAAAGTTATGCGTGTGGATCTGTCTTTGCAGGCTGGAGCCTTCCTGCCACAGGGGATTTTTCCCAGTGATTGCTGTTCCCAGGCTCTGCTCCACTCTGCACTTGATATAAACCACGTTGTAAACACATCTGATCAAAGTGTGCACTCACCTTTCATGTGTCTCATCAATGTGTCTTTCCAATGTTTTCTCAAAAACACCACTATGTTTTTATAAATGTACATTTTATATACGCTTCTGGCAATACACTATATTTGATTTTAAAGGAAGAGAGGCCTTGGCTACTTAACACTAAAGCATGGTAAGGCACTTTGCTGAGAAGCCGTTTGGAATCAATGCTCTTTGCAAGGTACAAAGGTATTTACTGTATAAAACAATACTGCTGGCAGAGGGCTTGTTTGGAGACATAACTAAACACTACTCTCATCAGAGCAGAATACACAGTATGGCTTTTATTCTGATCAAAACCACATCCTCCCGTTTCTTTCTGGGGTGGGTTGAAAATGGAATTTTTGCAAACATAGCTAATGGGAAACGGTGGCAAGTGCTATTTACAGGGTGCCAGGGAGGGAGGGTTTCATCTCTAACCGCTCTCATGCAGTCTCCTCGCTTGGCGGTGATACCATTCAGTGCTCTGGGAAACCAAGCCAAGAACAAGACTAGGGGGGCACCCTTGCGGTGCTGGCCTGCCTGGATACAGTTTACATAACTCTGTACAGAGACTTGTTTTTAATTATTTTCACTTTGAATCCCTTTAACGTATTTAATACTTATCCAAAAAAAAAAAAAAGAAAACCCTACTCTATTGGAACAGCTTATTTTTAGAAAGCACATTCGTAAAACTGCTTCACAGAGAGCCCCTTGGATAGCGCTGAGCCCTTGTGCTCGACCGTTAGGACATCATGTTGAGAAATTTGCTCTCTTCCGCCAGCGTGGTGAGCATGGAGCTCATGTCGCCTATGGCCATGTTGCTGATGCCCGCGGGGATGGCGGGCAGCGTCAGAGAGTTTCGTGGAGTCGTCAGGCGAGAGGAGTTCTGGGAGAGGTTCTGCAGGATGCTGGGGCTCAGGGTGCCCGACATGAGGCTCGAATGGTCCCCATCGTCCATGATGGCATCGAAATCGATCTGGGGCGGCTCGAGACCTTGCGAGTCCACCGTGCTGGACACCTGGTTGGCGCCCGGCGAGGGCAGGGCGGCGGGCTTGCCGCTCAGCGCACACGGCGGCCTCGCTCTGCAGTCCGCATGGCCCTCGAAGCCGCTGCCCTGCTCGTACATGTGGATCTGCCCGTAGTAGTACATGAGGCTGCCGTCCCTGGCGCCATCGGTGCCCTGCTGGCCCGCGGCCGGCAGCGCGTCGCCGGGCCGCTTGGGCGCAGCCTGGGCCGCCTCGTGGCCGTGGGGAGTCCTCGCGTAGGCCAGGTGCTGCAGGGCGCGCGCGCCGCGGGCCCTGCCCGCCGGGCTCGGCTCGGCCGGCGGCCGAGG
>JAVCKT010001413.1:0-11422 GCA_032273925.1 Rhynchotus rufescens
TGGAAAATTACATATGCACTTTTTTTTTTTTTTTTACTTTTTGAATCTGAGAAAGGTTTTTTTTTTTTTTTCCATGAACTACTACTTTCTGCAAGAGTTTTGATCCCAAATTTGCAGGCCCCGCTGGTGTCCCAGCAGCACCCCTGGCAGCGCCACCCCTCCCGGGCCGAGCAGCAGAAGGGAACCAAGCGCAGACGATGTTCGGCAGAGACACCACACAGCCCAGCAAGGCAGGAGCACAGCGGCAAGCGCGCTGCCAGGCGCACACCGCAAGGGTCTGCTTGTTTGTTTGCCTTCCGCTTTTATATCCCGATGCTCTCTCTTGTGGTGCCACATGTTGAATTTTTCTTGATTGAGTTGAGACTTTTATTATGCAGTATTCGCAGAAGAATTACAGAGGGGAGAGAGAAACCCCAACTGCATATGGCAGAGGCAGCGACACAGATAGTGAATTCTTCCAGCTTGAAATGACAGGCAGAACAAATAAATCTCTCTTGTACCTGCTTTAAGACATAGCATGTACCAGCCCACCTCAGAAAACAGACTTTGGGAAAAGAAGAAAGCAGGATCAGAAAGGTACAGAGGGGTAAATGTTTAAAGCTGTCAATGGAAAACAAAGGGGAAGTTAATATTGAATGTTTCTTTCAGTGCAATATGTTTTCATAGCACCAAGCTTTCTGAGATCCTCACTCTGCAATTTCTGCATATCCTGAAATCATAGTAATAATAATAACCACCACCACAACCACAACAACAACAACAATAATATAGCATCTCATAGGCCTCTTCAAGTCCACAACTTTAAAAGCAACAATGGCCAGTGAAAGCATCCAGGCTCCCCTGAGTTCAGTTCCAGGCTCCTCCTTGTCCAAATCCTTGGCCTGCATCTTTCAGCTTTAGTTCCCTCCTTCCAGTGATGGCCAGGGCTTTGCAAGGGACAGAAGAGCCTCTAGAGAGCTCCAGAGTGGCTATGGCAGGATTCGCTTACTTGGAAAGAGATTGCAAGCAGACCTGTAAACTCTATTCAGGTTTGTTTTATGGTGCCAGAGCAGCACAAAACAGCTCTAGCATTTGGCCTCAAGGGCTCAATCAGTTCTGTATGAATACTCATATGACGCAGTTATCACCAGCAAAGCTCATAGCTAAGCGCCTTGCTACCAAGTCTCATGGTTTTGATTTAAGGAGCTCCCAGTAATCTGGGACACTGCAATTAACATATTTAATAGAGCGACTAATGGGAAAGAAAGAGGAGGGAAAACCTATATATCACTGCTTATGCTGATTCTAGGGCGGAAAAGGAACACCATCCAAAAGTTTCAAACAAAAAGGGCATATGGAGATAGGTTAGTTTCTCCCTTTTACACTACACAATGTTAAAAGAAATCACAAAAATAATTAACTTAGATAGACTAATTCAAATAGATTGACCTACATTTTCCAAGGTAACAGGAGAAATTAAACATTCAGTTCAGGGCACTGACAAATCTGTTCATCAAAAGGCAAGTGACTTGTACCTTCCAGACCCCAAATCCTTCCAAACTCTCTTGGATGGTGGCACATAAATCGTAAACCCTTTTTTGTAAATAGATAACTCTGTTCCCATCTGCAGTTGATCACTAACACTGCAGCTGAGTTATTAAAAGAATTGCCACACAACTCAGGACCCACTACATGGTTATTTCAGGTAAGAAAAATAAAAATCAGAAGGATCTAGTTAATAGGCAGGGTATAAATATGAGTAAAGTTGAAGTAATCCCACAGTTATGAATAGATAGCCTTATTGTGATTATGATAAATCAAATACAGCTCTTTTGGTCAGTGGGGGACTTACTGTATCGATTTTGTTTGGAAACCAAGGCCAGTTTCAGCTGACTTAGAGAAGCAACCAGTAGTTCATCTGATCAATGGCCAGGTAACAATAATACATTACACACCATAACATTGAGTTATAGTATTACAGTGCTGTAATAATTGCCAGACAAAACTGTATCATGATAGCTGTATGTTTAACTATATATTTTTCTTTTATAGTCCTTTTTCACTGCAGTTTAATTATCTAAAACCCAAGTATTAAATGCAAGAAATATTTTGAAATGATATCCAATTTTTTTCAGGTACAGAACTGCTATACCTAAATAACCTTAATTCTGCTAATTCTGCTTTGGTTTTGCTATACAGTATAGCATGTAGCACATTCATTGCACAAAGTAGCTATATCTACTAAATATAAAACTGTAAAAATTATGGTGCCAGATTAGATAAAATTATTCTTTTGGCAAGGTCTTCTAGCTTTCCAATATTGTGCCTTTTGTTTATCCCTCATTGGAGGATGACGGCAAACTGTCCTTAGAGAAGAGGTTAAGGTATGTTCAAATTACAAAGCAAAGCACTGGCCATTTTTGCCTAAAGCACTGCAGAGCTTTATTTCTTCTAGAAATAATAGAGAGGGAAGTGATGTGGGGAGATGGGAAGTCTTTAAGGAATTTCCTCCAGTAGAATATGATTTTTCAATGTTGGCAAGAAATTATATTTGGCAACTAATGACACAAAATGGAAGATATTCATATTTCTTTAACAATGTAACCTACAGACAAGATTTCTTTCTCATCATTAAAATAAGTGAAGCCAAAAAAGGATGAACATTAGGTGCTTAAAAATTTTGTTTAAAATGAAACTAGTCAATGGATTTATATGGACAATACACAAAAAAAAGTCAGAAGATATGTGTAGGATTCATTTAAGTTTCCTTTTGCCATATAAAAGTTAGTCATTTGAGTAATTTGGACAGCTAGACTCCCTTAGAGAGGATAGAAAAAGGGGTTCAGCAATAGGGAGCTAACTCATAGTACAGGATAGATTTCTCTGTCACTTGCTCCTTCCAGGTATGCCCATATAGCCCAATTTTTAATAAAGGTATGTGAATCCTATTCCTACTAATTTAGGAAGGAGTACGATCTTTTAAATCCCTTGGCAGAAGCACTGGTTATGAAGTTTTTATTCCCTCTGCTCCTCCCTGCCACCCATCTGGTTACTCCTCTTCTTTGCACCATTTCAGCTAACAGAGAGCTACAAAACGATCTGTTTCTAAAGAATTTGGGGAGTATTATTTATCTCTTTTTCTATGCACTTTTATTACTACAATTTATAGCTTTCTTGGCCAGCTCATTTTCACAGATCTCAAGCACATGAGCCACGGAGCTGGCCTAGCAGCAGCCCCCTTCACGAGGGCAGACACAAGCAGCGGTGGGAGAGCCGGGTGTGGATCTGCTGCTGCAGGATTCATAACATGGATCCAGACCCTAATTCTTGGGAGAGCACCACATGTTTGTGTTCACTGACACAACAGAGAAGCTACATGTGATAGTCAGCACAGCTTGGATTGCAGACCCACAGTGTTCACCTCACTGTAACCGTAACTTGATCAGCCTCCCTCTTGAGTGTGCCCTTACCCCTCATCTTTGAGAATAAAATGCCCAAGAAAACTGATGCACAAAACTCCCTGTTCAGTCGCACATCAATGAGATGAACTGCCACAGTCCTCTTACCATGCTCATAGCATCCCTCTTTTTTCCACTGCCCTTCACCCCTTCCACATGGGGTAACACCCTGAGCCATACAGAAGGACATTTGCCACCATCCTTCTTCACATCATTACTCAAAATCTATACTTTGAGATGTACAGGCCGGGAGGTATGTTTTATTTAGCACTTCTGCAAGCTACATTACTTACCCACTATTGTATGCAGACTGGATTTCAACTGTTTTTGTATTGTATGCAGACTGGATTTCAATTCTGGCCAGGAGACCTTCTCTCTGAACCCCAGGAGTCTCCTACCTGGATTAGAGCAGCTCTCTTGAGCTGTGTAAAGTTGCACCAGATGTTACAGAAAGTTTCACCCTTAAAACAGTATAAAAAGCAATATTCCTCCTTGATATCTTGCTATTGACTTCAATGGAGTGACACCAGGGACAAGGGGAATACAGCAGGAATACACTTCCTTTTCCTAGGAAGTGGAAAAATACAATCAAAGTGGAAAATAAATGAATTACATCTATACATATATTTAGACCCACATACAGAGTGAGATTTAACAACTTAATTTGCTTTTGAATGGCACTGAAGTGATTCAATGTGGTTGCTACAATACAAGTGTCCCCTAAACAGTAACTCAGCACACGGAGGATTATGTTCATTCATGCATCAACATTTTGGAGTTAGGATACCTCTTTATTACTAAGATTGTTGATTAGGCCCTTTTCAAATTCAGTATCCACTGTTGTGCCTTATGTAAATCATATTCAGCACAGGGCATTGCTGAATCTGTCACAAACAACCTGGGAATAAAAGATCAGCATTTCAGTTTATTTTTCCAGCATCTTTTTAAAAACCATACTAGGAATTTTGACGAAACTTAATGCATAAATACATATTTTGTCTGATTCAATAACATATCCAATTCAAATGACACCACATTAGAAAACCAAGGGGCTGTTATTCACCAGCGCTTTCAATATAAGCAATTTATTTCTTTACCTTGACATTATTCCGTGGGCCAAATCAGAAAATGACGTAATATTACTTAGCAGCCTGCCTCACCTGCCCTCCAAAAATAACCAGGGAACTACTGACCCCACTAACACAAAACGTTACTTCTTTAATCTTACCATTTTTTTCTGAGCAGTGAGGACAATAACAAATTGATATTAGCAATCTCAGCCCTTTGCAGACAGTTGGAAGCTGGCAAATCTTAACTGATGTGCTTAATTAGATAGAGCAGTGATTCAACCTTCAGCTGCGGTTCTGTGGTTTTGCTTCCAGTACGCATCAGTGTGCTTCACATCACTCTTTGGCCAAGGTATTTACTCTTCATCACAATTGCTGTTATCTGTCAGAAGTGACACAGGACTGATTTACAAAGAATATCACTCCTTTATTTAATTATTTATTTGGAAGTACTTCCATCAGAAGATGCAAGTTGCCCCTGACTGGATGTTTTTCTAGTGAAAGATAACTGCGTGGGAATCTCCATGGCTTCCAGTTATGGGCAAAAAAAGGCCAGGATTTCTAGAGGTGTCCCAGAGGAGCTGTTTTTGGAGTGTTATTCTGCCTCCATGCCTGCTCACTCAACTTTATGACGGTGAAACCTCCATCTCCATGATGGTAGTTTTGTGAATTCTTACCTGCCATGAACTGAATGAGGTCTTTTTTTTTTTTGTTAGGTGAAATGACTTTCAGTAGCTAGCAGCATGAACTAGAGATGGACTGCTGCTGGGAAAAGGTCTGTATGTCATTAACCTTGTCACCCTCTGCTGACATGACAGAAAACATAAGCAAAAAGCATTATCCCAGAGAAAGGGAAAATTCAGTGCTCAGTGTTTTCTGAGCCTTTAGCCTCAGTGAATTCAAGAACCACAAGAGTATTCACCACTAAGCTTCAAAATGTTGAAAACCATGATAAGTAACACATTATATTTCCAGACTTAAAATGACCATTACCCATAGCTAAGATTTTAGGAACCACATCCTCAAGCGAGGTAAAAAAGCACAGCTTTACTGAAGTCATTAGATGACAGTCAATGATATTGCTCTCAAAATTAAAGAATATTATCTCTTCTACTTACTTGTCAATTGCTGCATTTAGTGATCTGTTTTTTATTGCAATGGTAGACACTTAAGGGAAGACAGAAAAAGCAACTCTTTATCAGTGATGTTTTCAACTCTAACAGGAGATGTACAAGGCCCTGAACTCAGCCCTTTGTGAATAAAAAGGCTTTTAATTCATCTTTAAGGAAACTATTAGAGATCAGCCAGAGCATATAAATTAATATGATTTTCCTTTCCCTCTAGCAAGGCTATTATATATATCTTTTCTTTTTCTTCCAGGTTGGCTTCTATTTTCTCTCAGGTGCAAATTCAGTTTCCTAAGGCAATGAACTTAAAAAAAAAAAAAGAAAGAGAATAGAACACAACATCTGGAGTTATCTACACTTCTGCCAAATAAAAGGAGCATGCAAGCACGTCTGAAGAGGGCAGTTTCTCAGAATGAAAAGAGAAATGATGACTAATAAGGAAATGCAATTTACCAAAAATATCTCATTTAGTCTTTTCTTAAACATATCAGCCTTCTCTACCACCTAAATGTCCTACTTGGATTACACAACAGTAGGATTTATCCAGGAAAAACAACTGGTTTGCCTGTTTTGACAGCTATTTGGAGTCAAATACAGATTTATAGACCACTTGATAGGAATTCATCTGAGAAAATGTAGAATCTGTTTGAGTTAGCAAGCCTCAACTACTTTTTCATCAGTAGAAAGAAAAATGCAACGTAGGATTCATCTCACTTTTAAGTAGATATCTAAAATGCCTCAGTTGAACTGCACCTTAAAAGCAGCAGTTTCTCTTCTTTGAATCAAAAGAAAGCCCAGGGCAACTAGTTAGCTAGTTCAGTCATGACATCTACATGTAAAACAAGATGAGTCTCACCCCATATAAATGCCTTGCAGGATCATCCTCCCCTTTATAACCTTCATCGTTATGCTTTACGTGCTCCTTCTGACCACGTTTTTGAAAGAGAAAGACCACCATCCATTGAGAAGACACTCTCCCATCAACCTTTTGAAAAACCCCTTTGTGAGGTCCTTAATGAAGAAATGATATGGGTTAAGGATTCATCTATCACTTTGGTATATTAAGTTTAACTTTCTTGTCCCTATTTTCAAGATATTACTCTTCTCTTTCCCATCACATCTCTTCATGTCCCACCTAAAATTCCACTGTCTAGGAATCCCCCTTACTTGAGTTCTTCCAAAAATATCATTCCTGTAGGATTTTTTACATCAGTCATAAATTAATGTGCTCACAGCTCTTTCAAATACATTTAATGGCAGCATCAAAGTATGCACCTTTCTTAAACAGGAGACACAGGATCTTACCACTCGCAATTGTCCTGTCCTGAGTTCTACTCATTGCACAGTGCATATGAGCTAGATTTATCCATTCAGTCTAACCATAAGTACTTGGACAGAGCCCTGGAACAGGCTGCCAAGAGAGTTTGTGGAATCTCCTTCTTTGGAGATCTTTAAAACTCACTTGGGGCACAGCCCTGTGCCACGTGCTCTAGGTGTCCCTGCTGGAGCAGTGGGGGTTGAATTAGATGATCTCTAGAGGTCCCTTCCAACCTTAAGGACTCTATGATTCTATGATTCTATGATATCTATGATAGGTGTGTAGTCACTTGAGTTAATGAAGTGATAACCTCTTTCAGAGTGTCACTCAGCTCTTAGAAGATACCATATATTTCAGTAGTAATATTCCTTGTTTTGGGGCATCCATTAGATACCAAAAGATAGACAAGGTGAACCTGGTCTTACATCTTTTCCTTTTCCTAGGAATAGGCCTTAGAAATGTTTCGAATACATGGAAATAGTAAACAAAGGAATCAACAGAGGTATAAAAATTTTAGTTGCTTAAGGGTAATGTATCTCATCCTCTGATGCCTATTTGGTCCTTAGGTACACTGCTTCTTCAGCTCCTTTTGACGCTAATGGGAGTACCACCATCTGACAAAATTAGGCCTATTGACATTGCTGATGAACACCACCAACTGTCAATGCAAAGTGGGAAAAATTATGACAAGAAAGAAAAGGAAAATGAAGTCAGGCTTTACGCTTTCACTAAAAGTCTCAGATATCATCCTCCTATTACTACAAAGCCAAGGGATGTTGCAAATCTGGGTATAGTCTCTGGTGTGTTATTTTCTTTGTTGTTGATTCTGCTTGAAAGTAATCAAACCACAGCAGTTTCCTTTCTTGGCTTTCAATACAGTAAGGAAAGGGAGATAAGCCTGAGTGAAAACACACACACAGTCATGAGCGGCTGCTCTCCTGCTGGCTAGTAGGAGGATGTGGGCTAAGACCAGGGTGAATTACCCCTAGAGGCAGACCATGTTCAGAGTGAGGCCACAGGTGTTGCGGTACCTTCCTTGGGAAGCAAGAACTTCAGCCTCGGCATCACATCCCTACTTAAGAAATACAAAGCATGTGTCAGGAAGTGCCCCATTTTGGAGTAATTCTCTAGTCAAAAGGAAAACAAATTTTTTGAGAGTTTTCCATCCACTTCACTTTTTTTGTAAAGTGAGGTAATGCAGGAGGAAATCACATGAGTCATTTAAACTAGTTTGCATAAACTTAGGGAATCATGTGTCTTGAATTTTCCAGCATTTTCTTATCATTAATACTTTTCCAACCTCAGCATTTTACTGGGCTCATGGAACTGTCCTGCAGCTAATTTGAGGTTTGTCTATTCCCAGTGACTGCAAACAAAATCTGTAGCCTACTGGATTAAGTGTCGTCTTTGTATTTGAAAAATAGTCAGCACAACTCCAATTAAAGATGTTTCTTTTCTTTCAAATATTATATTGTTCCGAGTGTTTCTGTGTAAGCAGGGAACCCTGGATTACATTCCTCTCCAGGGGATCCTAAATGTTTATACAAATCTCAGTAGGCAGCATTACAACATTTCCAACTTTTGCCACATGCACTTTGTCTAAACTCAAACTTGGTCAGAAATCTGTCAGACTGCAAACTGTAAAAAGGAGAAATGAAAGGAAACTGTCTTATTTTAGTTCCTTTTGAGGATGTAATTCTATTAACAGTTCTGTACGTCTTTCCCCATCAATTTAATTACAGATTAATTAATTCTTAGCAGCTTTCTAAAGCCCTGCAAAATATCATCTGACCCAAAACATTTCACAGCAGGGAAAAAAGCCAAGTTAGATAAAAGAGGAAAATCCATCCCTAGGAAAAAAATGGTGTTTAGAAGAGCAGGCAAGAGTAGAAAAAGATCATCTCTCTTTTCTTGGCAAACATGTGCCTCAGCATGTCTTACTCATTAGTCTTCACTTCTTTTCAGTCCTCTATAACATGCCCCAGACTGATCTTAACCACAAACTTGTGATACTATATCCTTGGAACTGCTGCTTCATGCTTTTCCTTCACCGAGGTTATCAACTTCAGTGGTTTAGATACAGCTATAGCCATGGCTGGTAATGCCACAGACTGAGGAAGAGAACATCAGTTCTCTTTCATAGTCCTAGACCTCTTTCTGAAAAAGGTCCCAAAAGTCTGAATGTTCTTGTATTTGCAAGCTAGATGATAAAATTATTTAGCTGTGTCTGAGGCAACTTTGTGGGAAATAGAGGGGTTAAACCTTAGAAACAAGCCAAACTCAGGAACTAGCTCGGGCAAAGAAGATTGCATTTCTTGTTGCCTGAGATAATTCCAGGAAGGGGTAGAATTTGCACCCGTTTTCTATGAGCTCTTATGTTGCTTCTAAGCGTGTTGGGACGGCCATCTGTTTACAATTATATTTTTATGGGAACTTTTATCACAAGGCTCCCAAAACACTTTACACACTTACACCTGGATTCTCTGTTGTAACAGGAGGAAGGTTTAAATTAAAATAATGCTCAGGTCATAATCTAGGTATTGGGCTTTAGAGCCTCCTTTTTCTCCCCTCAAGTGGGGCTGTTACAAAGAAGGTATGAAAAGACCGAATCAGATATTTTCAGCCACAGTGTGAAAATCAAGATAATTCTGAGAGAGGAGAAAACAGATCAACTTAAAACAGAATTCCTCACTTTGCAAGGACAGCAGAGAAAACTCAAAATACAAAAGAGAAGCACATCTCCACCTAAGGTCATTCGTGTGCATGGGGATAACAAAGTTTGCCATTAAGACAAGGAAGTGTGGCTCAAACAAGCCTCCATCTCCTTGTATAACAGGCATTCATATATATCATATGCAATGGGGGAAGCAGAGGAAACAAGAAGCCTCTCTGCAGCAAATAGCTGCCCCATCTCAGTGAGGAGCAGCTGACATTCCCAGCTATTACATGGTAAGACGGTGGTGACAGGCCATGAAACCCACAGAATGCAACATGTCCCTCCCATATGTACACTGTGGTGTGCATGACATTGCTGTGCTGTTCCCCTGGGAAGGCAACAGCGTCCAGAGCAGCAGTGCAAACTGCTCATGGACACCTGGCAGGGGTGGCACCTGCCTGCTGTGCCCCTGGGGCGGACAGGAGTTCATCTCTCCAGCACTCCCTCGGGCGTAACAAGTCAACTAGCTGCACAGCTCAGACCCATCCATTGTGCCAGAAAGTGTGTGGGGTTTTTGTTTGCTTGTTTTTTGTATTAAATCTATTTATTATTTATGGATGCATCATCACCAGGCCAACTGCTCCAGGCTTTGTCAAGCAAGGAGAACATGGCACTGCACCGGTCAAAGGTGAACACCCGTGCTACCAACATGTACAGCTGTGCCAGGCACCCTGGGCGTCTCTTGTAAACACTGCAGAGAAACAGGCACCACAGGGCAGTGTTTCCTCCCTCCAATTGACAGAAAATAAGCCAAAGAATTTGTGCAGTTCATGTGCCCATATAGTCAATGGAGTCAAGACACATGAACTGACTCATGCTCTCCACCCTGCAGAATAGTGAATACAGTGGATCCATTCTACTCGAGCTCTTCCAAAAGTTTGGGTGTGTTTTTTTTTTTTTTTCAACATGAGAATTTAAAAATATATCCTGTGAAGATTAGAGCTCATCACACGTAACAGGCTCTTCAAAGCAGAGAGGCATATGCATGCTAACCACTGGAGGCATAAGTAATCAGTTTACGCCATGGAACACCAATTCAGCTCCTTGGATCAAAGCACCTGGTCTCGAAGGAAAGGCTGAGAAGCTAAAAAAGGGCTGGGAACAGGAGGTGAGAAGACATGGAGGAAAAGGTAATGATCTGCTATCTGATATCAAAAATAGAAGGAAAAAAGAAAAAGATGCAACAGTGACCACAGCTTCTCTTTCCAGTCTGTGTTAAATCTTATCCCCATCCTCTCTGACCCTCACCTTTGCTTTTTTCCCTTCACTTCATGAATAAACTGCAGCTCAGTCCATTCCTTCACCTGCACAGACTCAATGCCACCTACAGAAAAATTCTTCAAATATCAACCTGGGGTGTTTTCTGGAGTGAAGGGGGCCTGAAATAGCTCCTGCTGACACCCTGCCATTTTAGATAAATAACTCAACATTCACTGGAGCTTGGACTGGAGTCTAACTCCTCTGGCAGTTTTATGAAACTCTAGCTGTTTGTTGCTTTTGCTTTTCAAAAAAGTGAACAAAATGAAATGGTTTGTTTCAGGGCAAATGACACAATTGTGTTAAACGACATGATTTGTTTGTTTGTTTCCTCCTGGGAGGGGAGGAAGAGGGAAGGAATGTATATCTGATCTGATTCAAGTAATTTTTCTCTTGTCGTTGCTTCTGATTCAACTGCTAAACAAGAAAGAAAAGAAAGAAAAGAAAGAAAAGAAAGAAAAGAAAGAAAAGAAAGAAAAGAAAGAAAAGAAAGAAAAGAA
>JAVCKT010001414.1:9828-23249 GCA_032273925.1 Rhynchotus rufescens
ACTTTCCTGTGCTGTTTCTCTTTTAATATTGTGCATAATGCTTAGGATCAAGCTGTCTTTTGGCATTTCCACATTGTATATTCGAGCCACTCTGTCCACTTCCCCGACTCACTTTCAATGTTTATTTTTAAGGCAGTTCAAGATTCATATATTTGTGGGGATATGAGTTGAACCGGGTAGCTATTTTATTCATTAATCAGGAATTAAAGTTGAAATTAACAAATAACTTCAACTTAAAAAAAAAAAAACCTTCAGGTATATCTAAGTAAGCTGTTTCTACAGTTTTTAAATGAATGTTCTGATGTGAAAAGAATTATTTGTTCAAAAATTTCCCCCGAGTGTCAGGGTAAATGAGAAAAAATACACTGCATAATTCCCAACATTAAAATGCAACCTACTTCTCACTAAGAAGCTCAACCGTATAAAAATTGATCCTCTAAAACAAAAGCAAGTAGCTTCCTGCCACTGTAGCTCTCCAAGTTGACTCTTTGGGGTGTGAGATGGTCTCCAAGTCTGGGGCAAGAAAAAGTGCAGAAACTAGTAGCTGGGAAGTGTGTGTAGGGGTGTGTATGCATGTGCATGGTGTGTGCATGTGTGCCTGTATGTGCAACAGGAAAGTTAGATCACTGATGCCAAGAGCAGCCTACAGTTCCATTGGCTCAGCCATACAGTAAAACTACAAGTGTAGTGTACAGGAGCCATTCACATACCTAGCACGGATAGATGTTGTTTGAAGACTACATCCCTGATTCACTAACTTGTTTTCCAGCTCCCATTATTTCATTTTTTAATTTGTAATCTAGGTTTAGAACATCACTTTTTAATTATGTTATTTATTAAAAAAGGAATCTGAGATCAAGTTGATTTAAAATAAGAAAGGAAGTAGCACTTTTGTACTGAAACACAACTGTAGGGATAACGCAATGTGTTTTTGTTTCAGACATAGGCACAGTGTTGAAAGTTGTGAGCATCACAAAGGAGAAGTGGACTAAAGAGGAGGTAGTCCTAGAAGAACTCCAAATATTCAAGGTAAGTATTAATAGAAACAACATTAATTAAATATTATTTAGGGGATTTTAAGGCCCAGAGAGGCCCTCATCTGTCTGGTTGTTTGTTTATTGGAACTAGTTCAAGTTTCCAGAGGGACACTGTTTAAAATTTTAAATGTGTTCGTATTCCTTGGCTAAGTCAAATGAGAAAAAGAAACAAAATTTCATATTTTTTCAAAATCACAGAAAGACTTTTTAATTTATCCTGCCTTGTTCCATCTTGCAATCTTATTGTGAGCCCCCCCTTTTTTTTTAATAAAAAGAAGAAAAAAATCATTATCGATTCCTTTATATGGAATGGCTCAACCTTACTGACCACTTTTGATTTGGTTCTTCTGGCTGATAGAAAAGTCACACAGTGTTAACACTGACAACTTCCTCATATATAGAAGTTGTAACAAGCCTAAATCTCCTTTCTGTCACACCAGCCCAATTTCTAATTAATCTCATTGTTGGTGACATCAACATACATTTAGAGAAGGAAAATACAGATCTCCATCTATTGATTCTTTTTCTTTAGTTCTTTTTCATTGGTTGCAGTCTCCTTTTCCTTAGTTTTCACTTTACTTCTTCATCAAAGTTGAGTCATATCCCTAGAATTTTGATCACTTTATGATATATTTATGATATATTCTCTCTCTTCTGTGCTAGAGGTGACCTTAGCCAGAAGTTCTAACTAATATTAAATAAACAAAGTCAGAAGTTAAATACAGTGTTTTCCAAGCCTAAGGACAAGAACTTTATATATTATTTCTCTATATATCTTTTAATATGTCATGCTTTTGTTCTCCATGTCTTCTTTCCACTGTCTTGGACACTAATTATAAATATCACTCTGAAAATACCAAGATCACTCAGTGGTCTGCCAAGTAATCAAGAGTTTCACTATGTGTACCAGTTTGCTGCATTCTTAGAATATAACGTCAAGGGCAAATGCCCCATATCATATTTAATCCAAAAAAAAAAAAAGTAGATTATTTTTCTGCTCAGCAGACATTCCTTTAAGGTTTTTTTGGTAACTTTTATAAATATTACTTCTGTGCTTTTGAATACAAAAAAATGAAGAGAGTGAAGGGCTTAAAAATATTCATTAAAATTAAAATTGAACATTAAAATTAAACATTAGGCTTAAATGAATCATTTTCTGTTAGGGAATATGTAGTACTCTGAGCTCTGTCCTGTTCTTCCATCAGTCATTCACAAAACTTGCACTGTCTTTCATAGGAGTGAAATATGCTCTGGTGCAGAAGATCTGCCTTTGTATCCCTTAAGAGCCATCTGAGCTTTTCAAAAAGTGCTTAGGTTGATATGAAGGATCATTGCTAGTCCCTGGGATGAGATAAACTGCAGACCGTGAATAAGAGCCACTCACCTCATGAGTAGTAGGGAAAATTCATCAGTAATGAAGTCATGAGTAATTCAGGGAGGTTTTTCTGAAAGCATGAATGCAAAGGCTTCTGGGAAGGTTTTGTGTTTGTTTTGCTTTGTTTTTCCATACCCATTTAAACCAAGTAAATTCATCTGTAATTTTACTTACTTTTTTGTGGTTGTTGTGCGGATGTTCTCTTTTTCCATTAACATTTGAAAAATATGTAAATTAATAAGCTTTACTAATTCATTTTTCAGCATCCTTCGTTTATCTCAACTATGGAGATTTCTCAGAAACAGGTAATTTAGAAGTTTGTTAAATCAATGCAAGATATATTGTATACTTGACATCTAGCTTCTTCTATTCTGATGACTTCTGTTGCTTATCAGCTAAACTCTGCTCCGAATTCACGGTGCAGATGTGGGTGGTCCCAGCCTGGCAATGGCAGGGTCCAGCACCAATTGGGGAGCTCCCTGTGGGAAGTTGCTCCACAGCAGCTCTGCAGTGGCCACACGTGCACTCGGGTGCCGCATGACACCAGAGGCCCCCTCGCCACCCCACTGTGGTGGCAGAGCATGGCGTGCCTGCCATGCCGAGCAGGACACGCACCGCACAGCTGCCTCCCATCCGTCGCTCCTGGGAAGAGGTGTTGGGCCAGCTGGAAGTGCTGCCAGAGCTGGATCCGGCTCAAGAGCGGCCACTGGACCACCCTTGTCTCAGCACGCAGCCCGCGCACTCTTGGGGGAGAGGGAGGTAACATTATCCCTGTTTTGCATGGAGAACAGAAGCAAAACGGGGATAATGTTTTATTCACACAAGGTCATCGCTAGTTCCCCATCCAGATTCTGTCATGGCTGTCCTTCTCCTTGTTTTTTAAGCATACTGTTAAAACTGCTCTCACTGTGGATACTGTCTGATTTTTTCATACGTTCAGGCAAAAGGTGCAAGGGTGTTGAGTATAGTTGTCTTTCCAGGACTACTGTCCTCTCCCTTTACTGTCATGTTGTCAGGCATTGATGGAGATTGTCCAGTTCACTCAGAGCCCTGAGAAACATTTTGCAGCGAAGGAGGTGTCCTCGCTCGCCTTATAAAATCTGGGACAAAGTTGAAAGTCTGCAACTGTGACCCTGCAGAAGGGAACTTTTTAAAAGGGCTGCCCAGAGAACGCTTCTAATTCATTTGCTTTGCCTGATTTGCAGCAACAATTGTACATTGGTTCCAGGGATGGATTGGTTCAGCTCTCCCTGCACAGATGTCACACGTATGGGAAGGCTTGTGCAGACTGTTGCCTTGCCAGAGACCCATACTGTGCCTGGGATGGAAACTCGTGTTCCAGATATGCCCCCACTTCTAAAAGGTGAGAAAAAAAGAATACTATGCACCACGAAAGACCCTCTTCTTTGCAAGAATTTAGTGTTTCCGAATCAGAATATTTCTTTTTACTTGGCATACCTTTTGCCTTAAAATCATAATCAAGCTTTGACTATATTTGTTTTTCTGCTAGGAGAACTGTGAAGGCAACATAACACTGTTTAAGTGCATGTGACAATAACTCAGATACTGCAAATGGCACTGTAAATTCATCACTTCCCTTTTTTGTGCCAAGTGTTTTTAAGTTACAAGATGCTTAGATTGAGGCCTGAGCCTCCGTGAGTGTAGTGATGGAAAAGAGAGAAGCAAGACCCTCTTTTTTTGCATAGGGGAAACCTACAGTCATATAGTGGAGTTTAGTATAGCACTCCAGAGCTGTCAATAGCAGATGCATTTAACTCTCCAAGTCTAAACTAACAAGCTACCCCTGTCTCATATAACTTAGTAAGCCAGCTACAACTCAATGTGTCACTCATAAATTGCACCCATGAACCAATCATGAGAGGCAGACAGAGGTTGCAATGGTGTGTTTTGAACACATCAGGAGCGGTTTTCCACAAAGAAAGGGGCTGTATATGAACTTTCCCTACCTATGGGTTAGGACAGCTGGTATGAATTGACATGTTGAGAGAGCACTAACTGTGTTTGCTGTTTGGCACATAGTGTCCCTCTTGGACTGTTGGCTGATTTAGCTGATTTAGCCAGAGCTCTGAGCATGCTGCCTTTACAGCCTCTTTGTTCCTCTTTGGAGGAAGCTTTCTTGACAGTAATTCTTGTAGTAAGGGTCGGGGGTTGCAGCCTGAGCTCAGGCTCTGGAATGAGACCTTCTTCTACCTTAGGGACTGCGGGACTGGGACCTAAGCAATTAGACAAGCCATTGAAGTTAATGAGTCATAGGTTATTGTGTCATGGTGTCATGGAACTTTATGTATTTTCTCTCAAAGCCAAAGTAAACTAAATTCAGCGAAATGTAGATGAAAGCAGAAAAGCAAGTGTTCAGGCTCACTGCAAAGTTAGTCACACGTGAGGGTTGCTGAAGCCTGAGATGGGACTGGGATACAGAGATTGATGATCCGTGCTCTTAAACAGATGTTCGGTTTGGTGGGTAGGCCAGAAATCTGTGGCTCCAAAAGAAGGAATGGGTGACTGGCCTTGGGAAACCTCCAGTAGATCAGTTACTTAAATGTTTCCCTCTGTCTAGCTGCCTCTGCTTCCAGCATGTCTAAACCTTTTACCACAGTGGACACCTCTGCCTCAGGATCCAGCTCTCCTGCCGAGGCATCACTTTGCCCTCCTCCTTTTACTCGCAATGTAGCTGTGAGAAAGTGAGCTCCTTCCTGTGTCTCAGCTGCTTCTACTGAAAGATTAAAATATGAACTTCTGTTTCTAGCTCTTGGGAGATAAATGCAGTCATTGACATGGGAAGAAATTTTTTCTTTAGAACTATTATAATGAAACAGCATTAAATCACAGTGAGTTTAAGTAACACACCCATAGATTACCAAACAAGTTAGTTGTGAAACTGGGTTGACAGTCTAAGACTCCCAGGACTTTACTATGTTCATTTCCTTATAAAGAAAGATAATCAGATTTGTCTCATTTATTTACTTTTTAATTTAAGTAAATTGTAAGTTTTTCCTTCTTCATTTTAATGGTTGACTTACTACTTATCCTGGGCAGATCCTGAGCTCAGCTTTGAATCACTCACTGAACCAGAGTTCTTTTTCACAACATACACCATTAAAAATGTTTTTGAATACTTCTAAGACAATCAATTTCATCAGAAGATCTGTGATAGAGCTCCTGGAGCAATTCAGATGCTCTATCACCATACTGCACATCTTCTAGTCAAGGCAAACTTTTTTTTCCCCTCTTTCCCCTCTTTGTCTCTTTTTTTTTTGTTTCTTTTTCCCTCTTGCTCTTCCCAGCGGTTTTCCCAAATCACAAGCCTTTCTCTTGATGTGAATTGTACAAATCTCTCTAGGCCACATGCTGCTTTGAGGGTGAGGCTGGTTTTAGTTAAGACCGTAATTGTCAGCAGTAGGATGGGAGCAACGCAAGTCCACATCTGCTGAGCTCCTCTACATTTTGTTGTTGAATTCCAGCAATTATGTCTGAAGTGTTACAAGTTTTCATGCTCTTCCCATAGGCGAGCCAGAAGGCAGGATGTCAAATACGGAGACCCTGTTGCACAGTGCTGGGACATTGAAGACAGTGAGTATTTTGCATCTTTCTTTTCTTTTGGTTGCTTCAATAACAGTTGCAAATCTGACTTGTGCAAATCTGCTGAGCTGGAGGGACTGATGCCGTTTGGGAAGCTGCTGCCACTGTGTACCTTGGCTTTGCTGAGGCTTGGCCAGTGCTGGATATGGTGTCCAGCACCCCTCATGCTCCTTGTGTAATGCATCCCAGCATTGACCCACAGCACCAAAATGTGCCAGCGATGCAAAAACCTTACACTGCATTTGAGCAGATACCAGAACCTACACTCAGAGTAGATAATCTCATGAGGAAACCTATATGGGCAAGCAGAGGCTGCTCCATCCTCTTCTCTGCTGCCCATGTACATCAAGACAAAAGTCCAAGGGCCCAGGTCCAGCTGCCAAACTGTGTGGCTACCCCTCCCCAAGGCTACTTAAATACTCCTGTTATTAACAAGAGCCTCGACCTCCTCCTGCCAGCTCCCCCTTCCCTTTCCCACACCCTCTTTTCAGATGCCAAAGTGTCTGGCTTGCTCTGTTGGCAACTGCAGGCGTTCCCTTGCAGCCTACACTGTCAGTATGAAGTCCTGCGGTTACACAGCGATCTCTGTGGCAGCATGAATAAATGGAAAGCATTCAAAACCAAGCTTGGGTTTGTCTGGGGTTCTTGTATTCACTTATTAAAGTGAACAGCCCAGTCAAAACAGTATTGATCGTATCGCAGAGTTGAACGTTTGATTCCAGTGAAGCCACCACTTTTGACTGATCTCCGGTTATTCTCATGCCGTGGCGGCGCTGGATGCCTGCCGCAGATCTCAGTGTGAGTCACTGCAGAAATCAGAGCTGCTTGCCACAGGATCAAAGCCCGAGCCTGCTGCACAGTATACAGGACTCCCACTGTACATGCGTACATGCAGACATAATTAAAAAGTCAGGCAAAAAATCTCATTTCCATTAGAGTCAATGGCAAAACTCCCGTTGGTTCCCAAAGGGCCAGCATTTCTCCACTTACTGTGGTATCTGAGACTGTGCAAAGCTCGCAGTTGCAGCAACACTAGGAAAAAGGCTGCCAATGCCACTTTTTCCTGGATGCATAAAGAGATAGTGAAAGAAACGTTCTTGCTGGACAAATGTAAAATGGTTCAGTACACAAATTGAAACAAATCCTTGGTCCTCCTGTATGCCATGAAGAGAAATTTTATCCTGCTGAGGATGACCACTGTGCACCATAAGAACATGAAGCTGGCCTGTACCGCTCCAGGCTCTTGGCTAATCTCTGTTATTTGTGATGATTAGCAGTGTTACAGCCCCAAAGCTTACTTAAGTTTAGTACTCCATCGTGCAAGACTTTCTGTTTGCAGACTGTCTTGGCTGCATGAAGTTGTTTGCCTCTGCGGTGCAGTAAAATAAAAGAAAAGCATTTAATTCAGAGAGCTTGAATTTATGTAGATCTACTATATATAATTAGAATATTGAAAAAAAAAAAAACCAAAATTGTATCCATTTTGTTGTTGAGCTGACTTTTGTTTTAGGGGAAACTGCTGCTTTCACCTTCCTCACTGATATTGACAAAGTGTAAGTAACAGCTTGTGCCTAATGATAAGGCAGATAAGACCCAGATAAGGCAGATAAGACTGTACTGGAAAGGAAAATAGAGAGCAGAGATTAGAAATGACATGCTTAGGTTTTACAGAAGGCCACGAAGGGAACCCAGATCTGCTTATTTCAACTTCGGAGTTTTGTCTAAAGCAGTCTGCACAGCGTTCCACCAACTGAAAAAGTCAAATAGACCTGTGACTCTTTCACAGGGTTCAGGAGGAGCAAAGCAGACCCCAGTGACCACAGCCTGGCTTCAGTCACTGCTCCCCCTCAGTCAGGTCCAGCAGTAGCATTACATCCAGGAAAAATACAGAGCAGGTTTTAAATCCCTCAAAGGTGAAAGCCTCAACTTTAAAATGGAGCAAGCCCATGATAGAGATTTTATTGACCTCCTTAAAAAACAGTTGCACTGGAGGAAGGTTAGCAGCCGCCTCTAAATCCTCATAGTTATGTTTTAAGCTAGAAGTTAAGTTTCCTTTTGCTTTTTTTGTACTTCACTTGCTCTTACAGCATCTGTTCTGAATCAGGCTATTTTCCCATTGCTTTAAAAATCAGGTCAGGGTTAATCTGCTGTACTGTGTTTGCTTTCCAGGCATTAGTCATGAAACTGCTGATGAAAAGGTGATTTTTGGCATTGAATTTAATTCAACTTTTCTGGAATGTATTCCTAAGTCGCAGCAAGCCTCTATTAGGTGGTATATTCAACGCTCTGGAGAAGAACATCGAGAAGAGGTAAGTTATAGTCATCAAGGCAAGTTTCCTCCACAGAGAATTCAGCTGAGTATTGAGAGGTGGGAGTTACTGGAATTAGTAGATGTTTTACTTGCTTCACCTTAGCTATCACATAGCATTCTGGTATCACCATTTGGGTCATACATTGGGGGAAGACAGAGGCCATTTGTACTGCATCTTAAGTAGTTTTGTTTATTTACTTTGACTTATATGCTCATTCTATCACAAAAGAAAAAAAAAGAGAAATTGTGTTTTAAACAATAGTAAAAAATCAAAGTATTAAAAAGTTACTTTTCTTCCTCCTAGTAATTAGCAAAACTAATAGTTCTATGAACAAAAATGTCTCAAAAAAATGAAACTTTATTCACTTCAGTGTCTGATTGCCTTCCCTTATCATGTTGAGTGATGTAGCTAAGGGCTGATACATATGGCTCTCTTCTTCTCCCTATCCCTCCCTGGGGAAGGAACAGTCCATTCAGTCATATATTTTTTTTTTTTTCACCTTGTTTTGTCTGGTGGAGTCTGGGGATTTTTATTTAAATGCTGCTCTGCACTTGTATGAAGAAGTCAGGTTAAAGATTCATTCTTTGCATCTGGAAGAGAAAGCAGTGAGATCTGTGGTTGTCCCTAATTCCTGCAGAATCAGGCTAGGGGTCCTCCCTGGTGGAGAAGCCCTTGGAAAGACTCCAGTTCCCTGCTGGTATCCTCCATATTTTCCTGCAGATTCCTCTCCGAGCTAGTGAGAAAATGAAGGAGGCCCAACCACATACCCAAACAGTCTACGATCTATGGATTGGGACTATTTTGGACTGGGCTTGAGTGCGTCTCCAACCTCATAAGCCTTCCTAGCCTTTCTCTTACATGAACGATTTTGCGTCTGAGGACAAGTCCTGCTGTGATTGCAACCATGGCAACGGGGAAAGAGAAAAGAACTGTCCTTTCAAATGAGCTGGTCCCAGGTGTTAGATAGGTTTTTGTTGTTGTTAAATATTCAACCTAGATAAAATTTAGTTTGAATGACCTTCTCTGGAGATCTTCCAAACCCGCCTGGATGTGACTCTGCCATGTGCTCTAGGTGTCCCTACTGGAGCAGGCAGGTTGGACTAGATCTTCTCGAGAGGTCCCTTCCAACCTTAAGGAGTGTATGATTCTGTGATTCTGTGAAATGCACAGTATTGTTTCAAGTGTGGCTTTCCTTTTTCAAGGTTCATTCATCCTGTGAGCCCTTCTGGGCTCTTTGGGCTCTTTGCTTTTAAGTGTCAGGGAGGCCTAGGCTTGCTTTGTGAGCACAGCCCCATTTGCTGAGATGCAGCTCACCATGATAAACTCAAAGCAGTGCTTACGGCGTGAAGGCAAGTCTCCAAAAAGTGGCCGCCTTAGAGCTGCTAATTCCAGTTATGTCTTGGCCCAGGAAATGAGGGTAAGGAGGCCTCAAGCACTTCTGATTTTTCTCCAGATGAGACAAAAAATGCAGGATTGCAGCACTGCAGTACTTAGATTTTTTTTCCTTTGTCTTGTGCTTTGGTTTGGCAAACCTTCCTTCTTCTGCAGAGAAAGAACATGTCATTGATAGGCACAGTATTTCCCATAGTGTGGACTTAATTCCAAAGGAAGGAGGTTAGTGGTTTGAAATGCTGTCTTTAACTTCTGTTATAATCCATACTTGGAAAAAAATGCAGTTTTCTGATCAGCAGGCCAAGCATGCTCATAGCCACAGGTGGTTGAACTCAAAACCTACCGTAAGCTTGGGTTTATCCGTCTTTAAAGACCTATGAAAATTCATGGTTTATGCTGTAATTGATTTATCTTTAACTGTCCTGTACAGATGACTATGTGCTCTAAGGCAACAGTTCAGAAAATGCACTTAACATATTTGATTATACCCATCCTCACTCAGGAAAACAAGCTAAGTACATGCTTAATTCCAACCATGTGTTTAAGTCTCATTTTCAAATACATTTAAGCAGATACTTACTTTTTTCTCTTTTTTTTTTCACTTTTGCTTTCCTGAACAAGGAGTTTATATCAAGTTTTAAGGAGCCTCAATCATTATAAAAAGAATGTGTTTTAATTATAACACAGGTCCACATTTAACTAAGCTACAAAATGCCAAATGTGGCCAATTTCGTGTGAAGACTGTGTAATTCAGAATCACAATAAATACCACTTTATGGTTTTGAAAGCCTGAGCTGTATACAGAGCTGTTTCTCAGATTTGTCTATCCAAACTGAGGGGGAAAAAATGGTTGAATTTCTTACAAAATACTGCTTTAATTACAGACCTCTGGAGGTCAGGAAACCAAATTCATGTTGTCTTTCTCATTCAATTGTAGATCAGACTGCAGGTCACACTGGCCTATAAGCCTATCTAATATAGCCTAACTTAGGCTTTATTACCTTATTACCTCCTGCTACTGTTCCTATTTACATAAGGTTCACTGGGGCAGTGAACTGGCACTCCACTCCCTGTTTTGGACTGAAATACCACTAATCCAGGAGCAGTAATGCTGATGTCCCATGGGATGGCCCAGTTTTCCTGAGCAAAGAGCCAAGGATTGCAAGGGGTGCATGGGTCGATAGCACTTGAATCTTTAACAAGCACCCAGCACACTTCTTTGCACATTAGCAGCCTTCCCCAGTGCTGTTTACTGTGTAAACAGCCTGACATCTGTTTGTATGAGAAAAGTAAAGCTTTGCTAAAAGACTAGATTAACCTTTGAGGCAAATTTAGAAGAAAATTTGAAGAAGAAATCTGCAGACAGATTGTCTGCATTATGAATGCTAACAGTAGGCAAATAGCTTCTTGCCACATATTGTCCCTAAAGCCATAGCAGTATTTCTGTGATCTAACTTTGATAAAATAGAAGTTGGAGCACATGTTGCGGAACTCCTTGAGGGTAGTTTTGTTAGTTTATTTTATTTTTTTTTCAGTCTTGAATACTACAGTCTATGTAAATGCATAAACACTTGGGCAATCACAGGATGAGATCATTTAGAGACAGTATATATCTATGAGCTTTGTTTGGTTCCTGCCAGAAAATTCTTCTTCCTATAGGAACAGATTTCTTCGTATTTTGAACCAGGTTAGTATCAGTGTTGTAAAAACTTGAAGTCAGTGCAAGTAAACTCATTTTACACACCCAAAATCATCATGCTGGGAAATTTCATTTTTTTTAAAGAGGAGCTTTATGTATTTTTTTTTTAAGGTAATGTATTAATTTTTGAATGTTTTCAAATGCACAGTTATGCATTTGAAATGCAGCAGATTTATATATTGCAGCCTAAATAAATTACCAAATCACTCAAATACTGAGTGATCACTTCTCCTATTAGAGAGAATAAAGATATTTTCTGGTTAGAACACTATTTTATTATTATTTGGTGATCTAGAAATTAAAGATTTGATGTGTTCTAATTTGAAATGTAGTTCATCAGTGAAAACAAATTATTCAGTATTGTTGCCTAAATGGAGAGTTTGAAAGATACAAATATAGAATAACTGGCAAACTGGCTTTTTTTTCCAAATTTCTTCAAGTTGACCAAAATGCCGCATGTGACAGAAACAGTGCAGTCATATTTAAAGTGTAGCTTGATCTTTGCTTGGCCAATGCCTTACTGTAATATTTCCTATTACAGTTATATTTTATGCTCTTTCCCTCTTCCTGCAGTAGATTTCTCAAATAACACCGTACATTATTTCAGTGTGTGTCTTCAAGGTATAACTTATAGTGATGACGATACCATGCTCTACAAATGACTCTGCACCTGGAACTTAAGTTATGGACTTTTAGTTCCAGAACTGTACCTGTAACGTCTCAGCAAATCTTTAAACCTCATTTTGCAAACAGTTGTACAAGGTTACGCCTTGTCCGTGACATGCAGTCCAGCTTCCTGAGGAAAAGAAAAGGGCAAAATCCAGAGGAGATGGGAAGCATTTGGCCCAGCAGGATGCCTTTGACATTTCGCCCTCCAGGTCATGGTTCAGACTCCAACTTCCAGCCAGAACGACCTGTGGGATGGGACAGGATCTCCTGTGACACAGGAGCTGTCACCAGGTCATTTGACTGCCAGTGGGAGTACATTTCCCTGCAGTTTGGGGCTGTTTTAAGGTCACAAATCAAATATCGAGTGCTTTTGCATCTTGTGGTGCTCACGCAATTGATCATATTTATTCCCGTGCTTTCAGGCTTAGTCACTGAGTGGAGTCAGAGCTTTATTGGGAGTGGAAATCATATAAAAAGTTGGGACATCATTTGTCCATAATGTGTTAAAGTGCTGAAGTTTCCTGAAGGTTAAAATCAGATGTTTATTTCTCCTAAAATTCCTCTGTGTTGTGCTATGTATATAATAGGTGTCAGGACTGAAAAAAAAAAAAAAAGAAAAGAAAAAAAAAGAAAAAAGCAAATGCAGAGCCATTAGTGAACAGAAAATCATTATTTTGAGTGTCCAACGGCTTTTAAAAATATTTGGCTCTCTACATAAGGCTGAGTTTTTTACCCCAAGTCACCTGTGCCCTGAAGTTCGCCATGCACCCTAGCAGGGTACAGCACAAGCCATATGGTTTGTAATGAAGAATAGGCACCAACCTCTCCTACCTTGCTCTTTCTTGCTGTCCTCATATCTGAGGGGAGGAATCCACTGGAAGGCTGAGGTATGTTCTGATGTCTCCTGCAGCAGCTCTTTTCCCAAATTCCGGCCCCAAAACAAGGCTATGTTTTCTTGAAGGCCCAGCTTAATGCCCACCTAGAAGGCTTAGTCCAGGATTAGAGAATAGGCCTTGCTAGGCACAGCATTCTGACCCACTTACCACATCAAAGCAAAGAGCTGTTGTTCCCTTTCTGTGTTTTAGCCAGACTTAGAAGGCATCTTTCAGTTTGACCAGCCTAGATTTCTGTCCCGTTTACTTAACCTTATCAGGCATACATTGGTGAGTGAAGCAATGTGAAGCAAAAGTTTCCATATTGTTTTGTGTCTGGACAATTATGCATCACAATGACCATGGTCATCTTTGCTGCAAACATCTGGTCAGCAGCATCTTATGATTAAAGGTCACAGATTCCATGAGAGGTGGAGGAGAGCTGAGTGAGGAATAGGAAATGCA
>JAVCKT010001414.1:23259-41264 GCA_032273925.1 Rhynchotus rufescens
ATCATATGTCTCAATAGGACTCTTGGTTAGAGGGGTGCAGTTCAGTGTTTGTGTTGCAGACACACTGAAGCTTTGGTCAGTGAGAAGGAGAGCAAGAGAAAAGGAAAAAAATTAGATGTGGATTCTGCAGCCTAGGAACTAAATGCAGCTCTCCTTCTTTCCTCTTTTGTTTTACTGATTCATTGGATTAGAATTGTTGTTTTATTATCCCACTTTCCCTCAATGTTATCAAATTATTAGATATAACTAATATTTTTGAGTTGTCTAGAAAAATGTAGAGAAAAAAAGTAACTCTGAGTTGACATATGCCATGTGACTTTTTGTTTTCCTTTCATCTGAATATAATTGGGGGTAGGAGTTTAAAAAATAAGTTTGTAGTGAGACATTAGCTTCAGAGGTTCACCTTGAAAGTAATAGGACTCTTACGTCTCCATGATAATATTGTACTAGTAATATGTTCTTATTTTTTCCTGTGCTTTCTTAGTAAATAATAATAACAAAAAGAAAGTAAAACAAAAAAAAGAGAGAAAAAAATAATGCTGCAGCTGTGTTAGAGTTAAATGATCATTTTCCCTATACAAAAGCAACAACGTGGCATATCACAGTAATTCCAACAGAAACAGACTGACTTTTATTTCCAGTCAAGTGGTGGGGATGAAGAAGACAATGCACAAACAAAGATGAATGCAAAATCTCAGCAAATGTTCTCCCTTTTCCTTCCTCCCACGCTCAATTTTTTTCAGGGTTTGCAGCTAACCCTTGATTAGCCCAGCTTTACCTCTAGCATTTTTTCTCATGTTGATTAATGAGGGAGGGCAGGCTTTGAAGCCACTTTCTTCTTCCAGACAGGTGCAGTGTTTTAACTGTGAAAGAGTTGACATGTGAATTATTTGTAAAGAGGGAGCTATCTAAACACATCATTAGCAAAGGACAAAAGGCATTGACTTAACCTGGTGCCACAGCACTTTCAAATCCTTGGTTGTTTTCCAACCTACTGATTGTTTAAAAATTTGCCATCCTTATTGACAAGGCCTATTCTTTCTGCACAGTTAAATCCAGGTTGTGAAAATCAAGTATTTGGTTTACATGGAGGTCTTTTTCCGTTGTCCAGTGTTGTTGCTATCTATGGCATGCCCCATGTTTTATGTAATGTATCCTATGCAAACTTAGAGTGATTACTGCAGATTAAAAAAATACATTTTATGATAAAATATAGTCAGAATCTGATCCATCTCCACTAAGAAAATGATGTTTAATCATTTAAACAGATTTAAAGATTAAATCATTTAAACAGATTTAAACACATATCTGTATCCTTTTAGGAATTAAAGCTTTTGTGGTTCTGAATTGTTATAGAATTTATAAATAGCTTAAGAGTTGTCATACAAGACAGTAATTAGTTATGATATATTGAAAAGAAATCCACATTTGACTGAGATAAAATGATGTTTTTATCTACATATACTTTTTCACTGTCCCCAAAATCTAATAAAATATGTTTTATATCGATAGTCCAGGAACCAAAGACCACATTAAGTATTCAAGAGAAAGGTTAAAGATCTGCTACCAAGTAATGAAATGCCAGGTGTTTATGAAACTCCAGAGCCCTGTGGGGGGAACAAGTAGAGAGGAAAGGCAGGAAGAGTTCTGAACCTGTGGGTAAAACAACATAAACAGGATACCAAAGAGAGAAGCGAAGAGGGAAAACAATAATGAAGTGTTGCTCAATATGTGTGAAATCGGAGCCATAATTTCATCCTGCCAAAGGATAAGAAAGGAATGAACAATGAAACCACAGAGAAGAAGGAGGTGACAGTCCCCGTAAATCATTACCCAAGGTTAGCACAGGACATTCTGTAAGAGCACTGCTTCATTAAAAATAGATGTCGTGATGGGCTGGGATTAAGGGACATGACCAATTTACTCTGTTAGCCTCCTTGGGGATACCCCAGGCAGAGAGGGCAGCTCCTTTAGTTAACACGTTTAAGACCAGAAGGCACAACGGTAAATGGTTACAAGTTGCAGGGAGATGGGGTCTGGTGGTCTTTTCAGCTGGATATGTGCCGTTTTTCTGCTGTCCTTTCACTGGAAAATCCTCGAACTGCTAGTGGGGGCCCTTTGGAGTGGCTGGAGCACGTCCAAGGGTGGGAAGTGCACAGCTGTCCAGCCGCTCTGGTCTCTGGTGCTGGCAGAGATGCCGATCGGCAGATGCTACGAGTGCAACTGCACAGAGCCCCCCACTCGGCAAACTTGCTCCCATTCTCACTCAGACAATGTGGGAACTGGCTCTGTGGTAGCACTTTACGGAACCCACATGTCTGGGAATCGTTGGCTGCTTCCCATTGTTCTTTTCTCCAAGTTCCTCGCACATGGATATATGGGATTCACCATCCTTGGCATGAAGCCTGGGCAGGAGAGAAGGGTTTCCCCATCAGGTGATGACAAGCAAAGCTCCCACCTGGGCATTTCCACCTGGTCCCACTCTCCCTCTCTTTGTGGAGTCCAGCCCCACAAGAAAACACCTGCCCTAGATGCATATCTGCCTACAGCTACTTATCTTTTGATGCATTAATGCCTTCTGTGCCCCTATGTTTACTGCAGCCATGAGAAAGGTATAGAGTTTAACTTTGAATAAAGCATTACAGGCTGTTAAAATTAAGAACTACTGTCCTCTGCTGTAGCTTCTGTGGATAGAGAAGTGGTCTTTACTATCTGTCCCCTTGCTATCGTCTGTACAAGTGCTTGTGTATCCACCATGAGTTCTCTGGTTTAAACTTGGTGTAGTAAATCAAAACTAGCTTGTGCTCATGTAGCACCTGTTGTCAGGAGATAATCCATTTTTCCAGGAATTTGCTGAAATTAGCAGGATTTCATACCGCTGGTGCCAGTACACATGGTTATAGCCAGTTTATGATTAAAGAAGCTGAAGCTGAGAGGCAGCCCCACACTGTGAACAGTGGCGGGAGCCAAATAGGATTTGAACAAAGAACTGGGCTGCCAGAGCCATATCCTGTTGTGGGATTTGTAGCAGTTATTTCTTGTCTCTGATACAGTCAGATCAGTGGTAATACAGAGGAATGGATCTATCTGTCTGTCTATCCGTACCTAACGCAAAAGTGTTATAGTGGATACTATATGAAACCAGAGCCACCCTATCTCTGCATGTATTATTTATATACCTATGTGTGTATTGCTTTCTCTAGTGATCTAGGAATAGTCTCTGAAACTATTTAGTAATTACAAAATAGTTACTACGGAATCTTATCATATATATACCCGCAATATATATATGTAAAAAGTATATGCCTGTGCACATATGCACACATACTGCATGCACACACAGCTTTTCCCATGGACTCGAGGAGGAAATCGTGTGCAGATTTTTTACATAAAGAAGCAGTGTGTAGCTTACCCGCTGTGAATAAATCTAATTTAGGCATCTTTATGCCTCCCTGCTCTTCCTTCTCTGAAGTTTGCTGCAGGGTCAGATGCACACCCTGGGAAATTTTCCAGATTCATCTCTGAGTTTCTCTGCCCCCTCCTTTCTCCCATTTTAAACTGAATCCTCTGCCTTGTGCTGAAGTTTTTTTACATTATAGTGATACCACCAGAAGTGCTGGTGCAGTATTTAAAGCACTGACTTTAACGAGGGCTCCCGGAGCTGTGCTCCAGGTCATCTCAGTGCTGTTGGGTGCTGCAGCCTCTGCGTGGCAGCAGAGCATAGCGTGCCCCAAGGTGGCAGCTTGCTGCTGGAATTGGTTCATTTTCCAAGCAAAGGCTGGTGTCAGAAAAAGACACTGGTAGTTTGGGCTCTCATTTCTACTGCCACCTCTGCTATCGATCTTTGCATGGGCTTTGGCAAATCACTTATTTACCTTCTAGGTACTACATCTGCAAAAATATTTGGGTACCTGCTGCTCTGTCCTGGTTGTTTTCTGGGAGTTAGGTTATTTTGTAAATCATCTTCAGATCACCAGATATATAATTTACCTGACAGTGCTATTACTCTTAAGGTGCTTCTTATTGTAACAAGAGATATTATGCTGTATTTTGGGAAATATTCCCATTTGTAAATCAAAGTATAATTCTCCATTGACAGACTTGAACCTCTACTAGAAATCTTCAAAATCTCTCTTTTTTTTTTTTTTCTTCTCGTTGCCAGTACATTTTCCCTATACATTTTTTTCCCTGTAAGTTCTTTTCTTTTTTGTCCTTGAAGTCAACACAATGAAAAAAAATGAAGAACTATGTGGAGTTTTAGTCTTCTGGTATTATATGGTGGTTTTAGTCATATTCCAGTGAGTCAAAGCCATATCACTTTTATAAAGCCAAGTTGAAAACCAGAATCAAATGAAGTGACTTTAAAAACTCAGTAGTGGAGGTAGGATTAAGAAAGATAATGGTACCTCAGTGCTTCAGGTATGTACAAGGACCCAAATATGTTGGGTGAAATACAAATACCTCAAGAAAAAAATGTCTCTGCTTCATGAGTTAAAAAATGTTGGGGATTTTGGGCAGTAAAAGCTGACCCTTCCATGGAGAATGTAGGATACCTTTATTTTGGTCTGCTGAGTGTTGGTTTCCTTTTAGCTGTGCAACGTGTGTATTTCACCAATGCATGCTGAAACGCTGGAGATGGAGATGCTATAATTAGGAACATCCCTCCAAAACTGAGGGGTTGCATGGCACCTGCCTGAGCTTCACGTACTCCATCCATGCTGGCAGTCCATGGATGGGATGTGCCATGTACCAACCATGCCTTCACTCCAACTGGAGGCAATCTTGGAGCACTTTTTGCTTTATCCAGTGAAATTAATGCCATGTATTCTTCTTTGTCCCATCACACAGCTAAAGGCCGATGAGAGGATCATCAAAACGGAGCATGGGCTGCTCATCCGCAGCTTGCAAAGGCGGGATGCAGGAGCCTACTACTGCAAAGCCCAGGAGCACACCTTCGTGCACACCATCGTGAAGCTGAACTTAAACGTCATTGAGAACGGGCAAATGGAAAGCACTCAGAAGACAGAGGACGAGGAGGGCCGGGTGAGGGATTTGCTCACCGAGTCGCGGCTGAGGTACAAGGACTACATCCAGCTGGTGAGCAGCCCCAGCTTCAGCCTGGACGAGTACTGTGAGCAGATGTGGCACCGCGAGAAGCGGCGGCAGCGGAACAAAGGTGGGGCCAAGTGGAAGCACGTGCAGGAGATGAAGAAAAAGCGAAACCGGAGGCATCACGAGCCTGCCCGGCCACCATCTACGTAGTCTGGAAATTCTATTTAAAGCAAGGACATTTTCCATGGAAAGAAAAAAAAAATGTGTTATGGTTTTGTGCATCTTGCCTATGAATTAATTTTGCTTCTTGTCAAAATCAGATAACTCACCATCACTAATAATGTTATGGGTTTGTATCATGGGATACAGTACCAAATGAAATGTTCCTTATTGGAGTACCACACGCCAGGCAATAGTTTCAAATATACTCATTAAGAACAAAAGATGTACACTTTAGGTAATTTCTGGATAGCCTGAGGCTACACGAGTTGTATTCTGTACTTCTTGCATAATTTTCACATAGGATTTAGTGTCCATGTTTCCGTGTTAGTACTTGCTGCCACGTTCCCCCTCAGAGGTGGCTACATTTCAGAGGAGGACAGACTTATTTGTAGTTCTTTGGCATCTTCCTGAATAAGAAGTACTGTAGAAATGTGTGACAGATCTGCGAAATGTGCTCCCTCTCCCTTCTCTTTTTAACCCGTTGATTTTGCATAAAGGCACATGGGTGGAATTTGTGAGCTGGGAGAGGCTGAGCAAAAAAAAAAAAAAAAAATCAAGTGTTGGCTTGTTGGCTTAGGGACAACATTCATTTTCCCTACAAAAGGAAAACGGCGTAATTGTGCTTTAAAAGTGGGAAATTATAAAGTGTTATCCTTCAGAGTTTGAGAAGCCATCATTTTGCAGTCCATCTGCTGAAATGAAATGTTGACTCTAATTGAAACTGCCACCAAGATGCTTGGGAGTAAATTTCCTAAGTGATGCGTGGGAGGTATGTGCACAAATCCTATTAACAAATAATGGGATTCCTGCCTGCACCTCTCCTATCTCTCTAAGGATTTGACTGTTTCACTGGCCCTTTGCTAGCTTTATTTTATGCAGAGGGAAAGAAAAATAAAAGACAACAATGAAGCTAAAGAAAAGACGATGAGGGAAACATATTTAGTAGCTGAGACCAGTGCTCTTGATACAGAGCAGACATTCCTCAGATGTTTGTATTCTTTGGGATTTTTCTCCCAAAGGTCTTATGTATTTTTAAGTTGAAAAAAAATTGCATTGTTGGAATTAATACTTTTTATTATAATTAAATAAAACAAAAGATGTCCATGTGTAAATAAAATATGTAAGTTAGAAATTTGCTATAGACCAGAATCTCATTTATAAAGTGTTCCTTGCTCCTAGTTTCATATTTGGGTTTTAAGAGTCTGAATCTTTCTATATAAGCAGAAACACTGGGCCTTGTTCTTACCTGTTTTATATCAGTGTGATTTCATCAAATTTATTCGTGATTTGCAACAACAAACACAAGCTCAAAATTAGGCTTACTATGCCTTCCCATGAGTCGTTCCCTCATTTTCTGTCTTCCATCTAACCTCCCTCCCCTTTGCCTTTCACGCCTTTTTGAGTGTGAAATGACAAATTAGGCACTTCCTCGCATGGAAGGGAGCTTTGATGGCTACCAAAACGACAGACTTCACCCGTTTCTCATGCATTCTGCAGATCTCCAGAGCAAGGTCTGTGGGAAGCCTGTGTAATTGGTGTGCAGCTCATTAAGGCACTGAAAACCTTGGCGCTGCAAGTTGCAGTTCGCCCGTGGCCCCGCTGGTGTCTGCGTGTGCGTTTGGTCCCTGGCCCCTAATTGTGTGGCTGCAATTTGCATCATTATTCATTTCCTTTCTGCTGAGAAGCACTAAGGCGGCAACGTGCAGGGAGGGTTTCAGGAAAGGAGCTCAGCTTACCCAAGTTTGTCCCTTAAAGCTAAATTTGCATATATTATATAAAAGCCAGCAGTACCGTATGTCATTAATTTTAGTTTTTTTTTTTTTTAATAGGAGGTGTATGAGTTAATTGGAAGGTATTAGATAGCATGCGTAAAATGCTTTAATAGTGTAAAGCACTGAGTGCTAAATATTATAAAAACATGGCTGTGGGAAGGAGGGAATTTTGTGGCACAAGAGCTTTAATCAGCAGAGAGACTGATGCTGAAGATACTAACCAGTAGTACAATGTCTGAGCACCTGCATAGAACTTTTTGTCATTTTTTTGCTGCAAAACTAAAGCCAGATGTTTCACAAGAGACTCGTCATTTGAGTTGTCTTGATATTAAGGACTATTTAGTTTTCTCTAAGGACATGTGGGGTGTATTAAACTGCTAGATTTAAAGTACCCTTAGCCTGGAATACACAGTATTCTTGGCTGGAAACTTATGCTGTCAGTTTACAGAACTTGCCAGATTATTCCTTACTGGATTTTTATCAGTCCATAAAGTCCCAATTCTCTAACTTGGCCTGAAGTTAATGAGTGGAACCACACTCAGGTCTAGGTGCACAAATTTGCATGCACTGGCAGAGATCTGTTTTTCTCCCTAGTGATGACTCAATGCTTGAATTGTTGCATTTCAGAAAGTTCTTATCCCATGCTTTCCAAATTAACAAGCAAATCAACTCCTTCTTTCATGTTTTTCGTCTTCCATGAAAACTAACTCATTTGACATATTTAGAAATGACTGAGAGTATGTATTCTGCAAATGAATCTCACCTTTGACTTCAGTAGAAGTCTTGAATGACTAATGGTCACAGCACTGGAAGCATTAAATTTAAGTAGTTGAATTAAAATGTTATTACTCCTAAAAATACCTTTTATTTCATTTTTTCCAAATGTTGTTGCAATGAGACTGTTCTTAAAGAAATGACCTCATCAGTCTGGGGTTTGCTGCTAGAGTGAAACCCCAAGTGATATATAAGGCCACTTTCATCACAGGGAAATAATTTCAATATCCTCCAGATCAGTGCACTCTATTGGGTTCATACCACCCCAGGGAGAGGTATTTAATAATATTGCACAGATAAAAATCTGTGGTTTGATACATTGTATAAGACATGTCCTGTAGCTTGCACAGCTAGCACAGCTTTTTGTGTGCAGCAGCTAATGCACATGCACATTTCCAGAGGCCGTAGGAGACTAGTGTATGAGTTGGACAGACCAGTGATCCCTAAAGAAGGTAAGACAGGATTTTGTTTGGTTGGACTCTTTATGCAAGGTCACAAGTAGGAGTAGTAGGAGCAATGGGTCATCCAGCACCCTGGCATCCTACAGAGGGTTTCAAAGGATGACATAACCCAGAAACCCAGAAATTGTAACAGGAGAGGACTGGAAAAAGTCCTCCACTTTTCAAAAAAAAAAAAAAAAAAAAAAAAAAAAAAAGGAATAAAAACGAAGAAAAAAGTTTCACCTTGTGTATAATTTAAAGCCTCAAATCTAAATTTACTTGAATTTCAAAATGAGGATTTGGGGGTTAGTTGTGCTGCTGTGAGCTGCACTACAAGCCACAACAGGCTCATAGTTAAAATGAAACTGAACCTGAACTCCTTCAAGAGCTCAATAAAAATGAAGTTAAACAAAGTTTTGATTCAGAGTGGAAAAATTGTTGCCTCCACCTTAATAGCTGAAAATTTTAAACAGATCCCTTAGTTCATATGATACAATATAGATATATATTTACATATTAACCAGGAGTCTGATTATTAATAAATAATAAATTATCTTTTCCTCGTCTGACCCTACTTCTGTAAAAGACTGGAGTTTAATCAAAGTGCAGGGGTTTCAGATGGAGTCTTAGAATAACCAGCACAATGTGAGCTGATGTTACGAAAATGTTAAAAATTGACACAAGCTTTAAAACCCAACAGGGTCCTAAAGTTTGCAGCAATCAAGAAGTCAGTTAAAATAAAACAGAAAATGGGATTAGCAAAAAAAAGGAATAAAGTATTAACACTTATTGTGGTAAACCTGTCTGTTACTGGAAACAGCTCCAACAGCAGGTGTGAATGTGTATTCAAGCCATAAGCATTTTTTTCCCCCCTCTAAGCAGTTAAACTTACACATGCTTGAGATATCTTAACAGCCTAATCATAAGCAGTTTTTGGACTTCTTCTTATGACACTCATAATGTACTAATTAGATTAAATGCAGTGGAGTTCTAGTTCATGTACTGTTGAGATGAGAAGATCTCCACCGTTTAAGTGTTACAAACTCTTTAACTGTTATGTGTATTGATCTGCATTTAAGATGGTGGACATTTATTTGTTATTATTGTTCCTTATTCATATAATGACTCCATAGTCTTGTAGTAATGCTTGATCAATATTTAGTAATGAAAATTGATTTTGCTCATGATTTGCCATGGAAGCACATATGTATAGCAGGTTTTGTCTTAACATGTTATTGTCTGCTCATTTTGTAGCTGATAATTGCAAATGATTTCAGGAGGAGGTTCAGATCAGCTTCCACTGACGGGAAAGACTAAAATTCTAATGGCTTCAGCAGAACTGAATCCTTGCCTAAATAGACTCTAATTTACTAACAGTCCAGTAGTCAGACAGTCCAAACTGTGTATTGTTCTATACACTGCATCGGGCTGGTTCTTCTCTCCTACAGTTGCAGATGAGATGGGGAAGTCTAAAGCATTACATCAACATGGACGGATGATTAAGCCTTTGTGTCTCTCTAATGTATTTTGTTACGTTTTATAAACTTTAAATGGTCTCTATCGTAATATTTTACTCTAGTGTTGCTAACGTTACCCTGAGTTAGGCTTCCGTGGTTAGCTGAAGTGTGAAATTCCTCGCAGTTGTAGGCCAGTTCTCCAGATCTGTAAAGTAAGTACATTATGGCAACAAAACAGAAGACATGGTTTGATTATACATTCCATGAGATAGGGATTTTTTTTTTTTTTTTTTAAATTGAAGTTCTACATAATATCAAAATAGTGACCATCTGAAAATGTACTGTAAATACCGTTTTGGTTTTTTCCCCCCGCCTTTTTTTGGGGGCAGGTAATGGTACGTAACAAATTATAAACCTCAGATTATCACCTTCCAGTTTGTGTCTGAAACATCTGTGATGACAGGAGTAGCAAGAATGGGTATTTTTTTTGTTTGTTTGATTTTTTTTCCTTCCGACAGTTAAGCCAGTTTTCTCATGCCTTTGAGACATTTTCCTTCTGTCATGAAATTCTGCTTCTATGTGAAGGAATATTGCAAACAAGGATATTCCTAAGCATTAGATTTTATATTCTGTATCAGATATTAACAAACTACCATGCGGTAGAGACCAGGTTGACTTTTCACCTTCAGTGGAAATTTGGTGAGTCTTACTTAAAGTTCTCCATTTTCCATTTGCTGATGTGAATACTTTAATAAACTCACCAATTTAAAATCCAAGTCTTTTATGCTTTAAAACATAAGATATTACATATGGTGGAAGAAGAACATTTATGGGTGACTTTTTGGATTGATATGGACTACTGGTTAATAGCTTCAAACAGGACAAGCCAAGGGAGTCCTCTACTCAGCCATAGACACCCATGGTATTTTTCACAAGCCTAGAAAAACTTTAGTTTTGGTGTTGCCTCCTATTTCGACCTTTTTCCCTGAAGCTCTTTTGGATTTTTTTTTTTTTTTAGTATATTATTTGTGTGTTTGTGTATGTGTTTCTTCTAAACATTTTATTTCCGCTGCTTCTACCACTAGGAAGAACCATGTCCAAGTCCAGACACTCTCTATATATGCAACACAGGACAAAGTGATAAGTGGGACAGAAGGTTTATGCAGCTATTTTGATATGGAGATAACATAATGTGATCATAGTGGATAATGTCTTATGGTTTTAATGACTATACTGAAATGTAATAGGCACTGTACTGTTTATCTGCTCTGGGCTGAAATTGAGGATAAATTTACAGAAGGTGTATTTTTCTTTTTTTTTATTTTAAAACATTTTCAATGTAAATAGATACAGAAATCTAAGCTGTTATTAGGTCTGTCACTGGACAGAATTATGCAAATAAAAATACAATAACAAAATCTCAGAAATTTCCACTTTTTATTTTCAGGACTTTCAGAAGTTTATTTTCAGATTTAAAAATGTATTTAATAATCAACTTTCATTAAAGTATGTTTTTATTTAAACTATTTTTAATTAAGAATTTCTTTTCTAAAATATTTTTTCTGATCTGCACTTTGAAATGTCTTTTGGTAAGCAAAATTAGAAAAAAATGGGAAAGTTGTAAGTTGAAGTGTAATGTTATATCCAAGTGTAGTGTATGCAAAGCTTAGAAAGCAGCAGCAGAGACTACCTGGATCATTGTTTGAAACTTTATGTGACTTCTGTAAAAGACTTTTCGTGTAGAAATGAATTTTAATAATCACTTTTTAATTCTGCTTGTCAACATCTCTTTGTTGTAAAAACTGGATTCAAAGTATACAGATCTGAGGGAATACAAGTGAAAATAGATTATCTTTAAATGTTTACATGGATTTTTCTTTGTGGATGATGCATGCTTCTCTACTTTCCTTTACCCCAGTGACCTGGGATTATCTCAGGATATATGTTGGCTGAGAAGAAAGGAAAAGATTACAAAGGAATATCTCCAAATTCCAGAGTTGAAAAACAGACTAAATGGACTTGCCTTCACAATTTTTATTAATGCCTCATATTTGACCAATGAATACTAATATTTTTTCCTAAGATAAAATACATTGCTCCTTCAGAAGCCCAGCACATGGACAGTTTTCCTTAAACCTTTTTAATTTGTACAGCATGAGTGGTACACAGGCTGGCCTTGTGACTGGGGCTGAATTTCACTGTTGTAGCATAACTATAGAGTAATATGACTAAAACTGTTTGATAAGAGTATCTATTTGTAAATGATTACAGCTAATTGTGCTAATATTATAAGTGAAAAATCACTTCAGACCAAGAATAAGCAACGAGCTTGCCATGCTTGCTATTTTACTAGAGATTCCAATCTTTATTCTGCAAGGTAACTGAAACCGTTAAATGTATCTTTCATCTGTACTGTAATAAACAGCAAATTCTGAGTCTGTGTTTCTTCTTTAAATCCCTGTCCAACTCTAGAGGAAAATATGAGCTTTCAGAGAAATAAAGCCCAATAGAAACAATGGAAACACCAAGGCTATGGAATTAGTATAGGGCCAGCCATCCAAAGTGTCTTGCTTCAGAAGGCATCCTACCTGAATAAGGATGGTCAGAGTTTCACCCCTATATGGAGAACATGTTCCAGACCAATAAAAAGAGTGAATCCCCAAAAAACAGCTTAGGGAAGCCACAGGCCTTACATGATTTGGAGTTAGTATACACAAAACAATACACAAAAGGCAGCTCTATATTTGTTGGGTTTTATTCAATAACAGCTTTTAAATGCATGCATTTTCTAGATGATTAACACCAGTATCCTTAAAGACTGCACTGACATTGTATTTCACAGTTACCCTCCAGTCAAATTGATTCAGCCTCCATCTCTAAAGGCCTCTGGAGCACCTTTGGCTCTAAGGGAGTGTGACTCTTTCCTGCAATTAGGAGTGTTTTCAGGATAGGGATATCTCTGGAAGAAGGAAAGGCTATTTGTTTTTTTAATCAAATATCATTACCTCTCTCAATGGCTACAGGGAAAGGGGAATTTTGGAAAAAAAAAAATAAAAATCCTTCAGGCGGGAAAATAAATAGACTCCCTCGTCCACCTCCTTTTCTAGCCCCCAGCAGAGCCCCTTGTGTTTCATGGGATTTATTAAAGGTTAAGGAGGATATTTTGCTAACAGCTGGTCTTCACGTTATTTCCAAGGACATCCGCGCCGGTGCACTTGAGGATGTTTGATTTCCAGTCCCACACTGTGTCCATTAGATCACAGTGGTTCTGACCCTTCACTGGGAAAGACCCTATGGTCCTGCCGGCCTGAAAGTCGATGCCAAGTCCCAACTGCAGCAAGAATGTTCCACTTACCTAAATTCCACCTGTGGTTGCAATTGGATACGGCATCCTTCATTTCCTAGTCGGAACTCTTGTTTCTGCGTTCCTGCTAAGCAGCTGCTGTTCCCTCGCTCCCTCCCCGCAGGTGGCCGCCCTTGATAACGTCTCGTGTAGGATCAATCTTGGTCCCATTGAATTCAATGGGAATTCTGCCAGGCCGTCCCAGACCTGGTGCTCTGTACAGCTGCTAAAGCACTTGTAGCTCCTGAAGGATAAGAGGTGCTTTGCAAAGTCTGGTGATTATCCAGGTTCATTAGTCAGTGATAGAGTTGAGAGGGAAGGGGAATAAGAGAGAAGGAAACGCTCGAGCTCGAGCTCCCTTCTGCAGCCGCATGCTTCCAAAGATCATAAACGCAGCTCTACTTTGTGTTCTCTTGTAGAAAGAAAAGCTAATTAAGCTGAAAACTGACATTTTATCTGAAATGATTTAGCAAGGTCAGACTTCTAGATAATTAGGGATGAGGCTCTGGAACTAGCATACACCCTCATTGCTCATCAAATCAAACAACATTTGCTCAGAAACATTTCTAAAACTGATTAGCTTCCTGATTTTGTTCTGTTCCACTCTTTTCAGTGAGTGATTCCTTTTCTTTTCCAGGTCCTTAGAAACCAGAAGTGCTATTAGCTGAGGAAATCTGTGTTTAAGGTAAGAGGCATGCGGTAAATCAGGTGCTTAACTCAAATCGCTGGAAGTATTCAGAGACATGTTCACACATAGGGTCCATATGTACTGTGAAAACAACAGGCATCTGGGAGCTGTCTGTTCATAATCACTTGTGTTTTTGCAAGGTAAAACCTGATGCAGAGGATGCTATGGGGTTCATATACTCTGCACTGCTGCATGCACAGTGCTAGTACGTATGGGAATAGCCCTGTCTGTAGCCAGTGACCAAACTTTCGGTTCCCCAGTGTTACAAGAAATCTCACATTAAAAGAAAAAACAATCAAACAAACAAAAAATACGCCAGGATACACAAAACTGCTTGTGAAATGCAAATATTATCTTCCTTGCTGGTTTAGCTTAAATTCCTTAAGATAATTTACAACTAAATATACCATGGAAAAAGTTAGCAAGCATTTTTTTAGGAGTTGTTAAATTAAACTTAAGGGGCTAGGTCAGGAAATGACAAACCTTAATTCTATAGCCAAAGCCTCATTCTTTGCCTCACCATTAAAATTTTAAGGACACTATCACACACAATTAATCTGCCAATGTTGCACTTATTTGCAACACTATGCAGGAAAGAAAACCATCAGTGAAAGCGCTAGCAGCTGCTTTTTTTATCTCTTACAGATAGGTGTGGTCAGTAACAGCTCCCTATAAAACTTAGTTGTTTTTTTCTTTTCCCCATAAAAACAGAACCACAAACAAAAAGTGTTTGGAATCTATTAACACAAGACTTGTTTCTGCCCATTGCTGGCATTATTCTCAGTGATTTCAAGCTGAGCCAGGTGCTGACACTGACAGGGCTGAGATTGCTGGTCCACTTTCAGAAGCTGAGAGTGTGGCCACATAAAACATTCCTTAAAAACGCCAGTGTCATTGTCATTATCTTTTTATTTATTTTAGGAGACATAGAACTCTGTTATGGAATCAAAGTAATATCCATTGTGGTTTATACTGTATTACGAAGAAGACTGGTCACAATAATAAAATTGTTGCTATTCTTAAGTTAAAATCTGTAGAAGTCAGCAGACTTTCTTCTACTCTGCAAAGCACAGCAATAGAGAAAGGTTTTTGAAGAGCAAGTTTCCTGGTAAGTGATGAAAAATTACAGGCAACATTAGTAATTCTTTCAGGAAATGAAGACAGCAATGCCCCGTCTCTTCATCTGACCCAAGACAATGTTCAGAATGATTCTCCATATACATATGCACTTGCACAGCAGTGTCTATCCTACTGGAGACCAGAAGTATGACCAGACACTCTGATCAGAAGTCTGCCACTCCTGAAATATTTGTGCAAGTGACCTAGATAAGCACTGGGACTCCAGCACACCGAAGGATTTATGTATTTAGAGGGGTCAATGGTGCACTGAACATCAGCCACATGTAGGATGATCCCAGGAACCCGATTGGGTCATCTGGAAACCATATAGGTTCAAAGCTGGTCTTCTTAGCAGCAAGCAGGATTGCTCTATCACTGTTGCTAATCTAACTCTCAATTTAGATTTTTTCCCCACTTTTCCAACACCTTTTCAGCTTTGTGTAAATAACCCATGCATAAAATCCCAAGCTACAGGTTTCATTCAGGATATTGAGCAGCTGAGACTCAAGAATTAAGCTGCAGAGTGACAGTAAAGCTTATTATGGATCTATCCCTAAGTCACAAAATAAATATTTGTGGTAGAGGAAAGAGTGAACTCTAATCCTTAAAACGTTGGCCAGGAACCTAACTGCGGAGTTAGTTTTTCTCTGCATGGAGAGGCCTTGTATTACAAAGACAAATTTTCGATCTGTTTGAGTGTCAGTTAATCATTATAGTTCCATCTAGAACAAGACATAAAGAGGAGTATTTCTTCTCTTAGATTGAACCCATGGTTTCAAGCAGTGAATTACTTATGGTAGTCCTCAGTTTTCAGAATGTCAAGATTTTCTATTTGAATAAAATAGTAGAATGGGCAAATGCAACAGAATCGGCTTACATATTAATAAAGTTTCATCAAAAAATGATTTAGATCTTCTCTAGATTTGCACCTTGGCTACATGCCACATGGTAGTGGCAGCAGAGAACAAGCTACCTTGCATGTAATGGGAAACTTGCACCTTTCCATTCAAATGGCTTTCTTCTGTGAAAAGAAAATCTTGGAACAACATGAATAAGTGCTGATTACAATCAACGATTTTAAATTTACATACTGTTTGCTTCTTTCCTACTTCTATTTTCTTTTTTTTTTTTTTCACTTTTCCTTTTAACTTTCCTTTTAGGGATATTTTTTATCTTTTATTCCTGAGACGATGACATATACTCACATAAAGATGCTTCAATTTGCATTCTTATCTATAGAGTTTAGAGATGATAAAAATGTCCTGCTTAACTTTATACAGTATGAACTTCATCTTGTAGAGGTGCCTTCTTTATCTGATAAATTCTCACATAACTTGTTATGTGTGTTCATGACTCCATACTTCAGTTTTATTCGTTGGTCATTTTGGATGTCATTACAACAGTGTATGAAAGTCCTCTATGATAAATAAAAAGACTTTAGAATATCAATGGTAGAACTGATGTACTGACGCAATTCCTTTCTGTTCCTATTAAGAGAAGTTTTGTTGTTGTTGTTGTTGTTCTTGTTTTTATCATCAGTGCTCTTTTTCTCCATACACAAATCGATTTAAAAATACTATTATTTCCGGGGTTCATTTTTCAACTCTTTTTATTGTCATTTTTATCTGTCTTATATGCCCTACTTTTGTTTAGGCTGCATAAAGACCTCTTTTGTTCATAGAATAATATAGATTTACATCTATGGATATGTTATCTGAAAGAGGAAAATATAATACTTAGAAAATACCAGCAATTCAGACATAGCACAGCAAGCTTGTTTTACATTACCAGTTGGCTAATAGATTCGAAAGGAACTGAAAGACCTGGAAGATATTTGTTAAAGGCTATTATGTGCCTTATGCTGCCTTATATATTTATATTTTGTCATGCATCATGTTTTTTTCAAAAATGAATCTTTGTTTTTCACATAATAATGGAGGATTGTATTTTTTTGAAATGATCTTTGGCTGAGATATATATATATAGATAATTAAATAATAGAAATTGTATAAGAAAAAATATTTAGGGCAACACATGCTCTAATTGAGTCCTAAACTAGCTGAGTGATTATGTTGTAGTGATCATAAGCATCATGGTTTTAGAGGTGAGAGAATTTTTTTTTTTTTGTGATAAAATGAAAAGTATAGCAAATTTTACTTAGTCTTGATGAAGACTGAATAGAAATGGTAATACGTTTTCTGGTTTGTATTATACGGGGAAAAATACATCTGTGTATATGATAAGTGTATATTAGAAAAATGAAAAGGAGATGCACAGATGTTGCATATTTGTCCCTATGTCTTTGTAGAGTTGCTGCAGCAGTATAATCTTTAAAAGAACAAAATAAAAATATTTCAAAGCATATTCTGAAATGTGGCTTTGCAGTTTATATGCAAGTATCTTATTACAAACAATAATCTAGGAAAGACTATTGGCAAAAATCATCATTATCTGGCTGTGTTATCTGTAGTTTCCTACTGAAATATGGGATCCAGCTGCTCATTGATAGTAGAATAATAGTCATCATTCACACTATCTTGCTATAAATGATATATCTGAAGGCATGAGAAATGTGATGGAGTGCAATCACAACCCACTGATCCTCAGTCATTCCTTTTAATCAATTTAAACTTGACTTAGGCTATACTGATTTATCCCAAGCACACTGATTGAATTCCAGCTTTTGTAAGCTTGATGTGAGCCACTCTATATTCCCAAGGCATGCTTAAATAAATATCTTTCTTTACTTGCTTTTCTAACACTATGTTTAAATCTGAACCCCATTTCAGTGCTGACTTGAATCAGAATCTAGCTTACTCTTCTGTTGTAGTTTTAAAAGAAGTTTTAGTAAGTCTGGGAATGAATCACAAAAATCACAAAATTTTAAGGACCACAATACAAAATCTGGCATAATTTTTAACTGAATTTATGATTTACCAAGTGCTGGGAAGTTAGTTGTAGAAAAAAAAAGTAAATTTGAATCTGACTTGAAACCACAAGATCTTTCTCCATAGACAGCTTGATCCAAACACAAAATTCTAAAAAGACCATATGAAATAATCCAAATAGGAAAATTTTATTTAAAGACTATAAGTGAAGAATATAGAATCTACCCTCAAAATCAGATGTTTCATTTTC